>JAXCGZ010002230.1:70000-81114 GCA_037179515.1 Halocaridina rubra
ATATATGTATTTCTTTTTATCTAACATTATATATACTATTAATTACAACTTAACATGTATCACTTGACACGGTACATAAACAAGGCTGCAAGCTGGCACTCCAGGATTGAGAAATATGGTGTCATAATTCCATACTGGATACTATGAATATGCAGAATTTTAAACACTATCTATATTTCTTCTGATACTCCAGACAATCAGTTACATACCTATTTACAATTGTATAATAATTATGACTCCAAACTTTCAAACAGTCATGATGGCCAGGAGGAATGTGCCCTAAAACATGCACTTTCTCTCCTCTCATCTCGGCCCCCTGCAGTTCATAAATGAACCACTGTAGTTCTTGTGCTGGGTCGGTTGAGTTCAACAGTAACCACCTGTGAAGATACAAAGCAGACTAAGATAATATGTTACATTTTAGCAAAAATAGGAACATGATGGAATTCTCATTTTTACTGGAAATTTAAAGCCAGTTTATAACACACAAGGAGTCACGACTTAACGAAGGATCCCTTCACATTTGACAAATCACAAAACTTTCCATCTCTGTTTCTCATTGCTTTATGTTTTCTTAAAACCTGGGTTTGATGAGGACAAGATTCCTTACCCTTCCTGGTGTCAGATTCATAAAAAAAACTTATGTGAAACACAAATGAAGCCTTACCAATTCTTATTGTTGCAATAGTTCATGTTGAGAGAGATTATTCTAAACCCAGGCTTCACCAGCACAGAATAAAAGGCTCCTTTTCTTATAGTAGGTGAGGCATCAGAAGGAATCCAATGATGCCACTGGCGGTCTAACTCATCGTATAACCAGCTAGTGCCATGGTCTCCCCCGATGAATGGAGGCGGAAAACTGATTTGTAAAAAATGACAGAATATAGTTATGTGTACCAAGTTACATCACATAAGAAGTAGAGAAACTACATATGTAATGAAGAAATATTCAGTATCGATAAACTTAATTTAAAATATGTAAAATATTAATATAAATACTTTGGATATTGTGAGCAATAAAACTAAAGATTTCAGAGGTAAAGATAGAAAATAAGCAATTTCAAGGTATAGTATATGATCTTTAATCATACTTCTCTTTGGATTCTCATGTGATGATTAAAACTTTAATTGACATCAGTCTAAGTCCTTATAATGTCCATATAATTATTACGGTGAAACACTACAACAGTTAGTTCCCCTGAACCAATGTCAGTCACCCAGTCTAGATAGGTAGCACTCCAGAAGAGGCTAATGATAAACTATAATCCAGTAATTCTCCGCGAGCATTTACAGCCATCCTTAAAATCGCACTAATATGTAATGCAACTAATGCAATATCAGTATGTCATGCCAAAAGACCTTACTTTTTACCTATAATTAGACAAAATATGTAACCTTTTCATCATTACAGGAGTGAAGTTAAAATTTGCCATTGTAAAAGGAGGCAAAAAATCAAAACATTGAATAAATAGACTTTACCTGTTAACAGGAGCTGCCTCGTGGTTACCAAGAGCTGGAAAAATGGGAGTGTAAGGGAAATAATCCAAGAGCTGCTGTACAGTAGACCTCAGAATATCCAAGTTTCCTTCTCTCGTCTGATTCCATATATCATGTGGAGGCAGATCACCCGTCCAGATAATGTAATCAATATCCTGGAATATATAACAAATACAATAAACACGGATAGATGGCATGTTCCTACTTTTCACCTGTCAATGTGAGCATGACAATATCAGTTATTCAAAAATATTAAAGGACTAGTACGGTATATCCTTCAACAGTTAAGATAGTCTCCCGCGACTGTTTGGTTGATGTGCAGGTCAGCATCATTTGAATAATTATGAACTGAATGATAACTCACAGAATGTAAATAGGCAATATTCTCCAACATGCTTTCAATTGTACGAAGAGGTGTATCACATTTTCGGTAGTCCCCCCATAATCCTGCCCTGTGATCAGGGGATTTAACTGGTCCTGAGTTAGCCCTGCAACATAGAGGCTCATTGCACTCTGCATTCGACCCTTCTTTATAGTCAGGGTCAAAGTGGGTGTCCGATAAATGCAGGACTTTTATGGTTGGCATCCCCTCCTGAAATGGAAACTCTAGTATAAAAACTGTAATATGCGCACAGAGTATTTTTACTGATTTTTACTTTATACGTTAATAAATCATTACTTTGTTAAATAATGTCTTTTCTCATTAAAAATCATACTATTAACAACTAATTATCCTTAGGTACATTTGCAATATCTCTGGCCAAAGTCTAATCAATGAAATGTAATTTTAATTTATTCATGATATACAGCATATAAATATAAATCTAATTGTTGTTGGTGTTGTTTGCCATTTTCTGTCATATTCTTAATCCTCATGAAATGGGTTCGAACACGTATTTGTCACTTCCCGAGTCGTGTGCACTAACAAGGTTTCCGTATGTAACTATTAATAATAAACGTGTCATAAAATACTTACAAGAGGAGGTTGAGGTGGAGGTACATAAGGCTTTGGGATGGGTGGGAATGCGACTCGCCATTCGTGATAGGGATTGTAAGGAACCCCACAGATATCTCCAATCACAAATCCACACACTTCTTCAGGAGACATCACGAGTTTCTCCACTACGTAAATAACTTCATCCTAAAATAAATAATAGAAATAAAACCAAACTTTATCAGCTCTTTCCTGAGAGACCTCATCCTCACATTATTGATGAAGTAGTTTTTTGCAATACTTGTACCACGACAACTCCAGATGATGACACTCCCACCTCACACACATAGCAGGAGTGACAAAGACTGTCAACATATTTCGGTTATCAAAAAATATCTAAATAGGACATGGAAAAACAACAATTTATCAGTACACATTAACAGAATACACAAATACATAACAGTTTCATGAAAGGGAATTTTCTATTGTAATTTCATAGCAAGAAGATATGATTGGATATTGAGAACAAAATAACAATAAAAAAAAATATGAGAAATAAGAAAGAAAAGAGTAAACTTACAGCCATAAGATGAATTATTCCAAAACAGACTCTGGGGGTTTCTATCTTGAATGAAGTACATAATTTTGAAGCAGCTTTGATCATGTCATCTCGTGTTTTTCCATTTTGTGCATAATGTTGTAGCAAGCCCACACCTTTCGAAATGAGAAAAATATACAAGTTTTAAGCATTATTATTATTATTATTATTATTATTATTATTATTATTATTATTATTCTTGTTGTTGATCTTGTTGTTGATGATGAGGACCCTACTATTACCACTACATTAATAATAATAATAATAATAATAATAATAATAATAATAATAATAATAATAATATTATTATTATTATTATTGTCCCCGAAGCTAAAACATGATAGAGCAGTGATTCTAAATATCTCCTGGCGGGGTCAATAACTCCCCAAAGCAAACAGGTGGTAGTGGTGCAGATGATGTACTCAACAGGAAGCTGAGCTAAACAATAACTGTAAATTGTTTTCTACACTCAGTTCAAGGTATTCAGGCAAAAATGAAAAACATCTTTCCAATTGTTTCAGAAAGTTAAGACAACTTAATTTTTTTCAAGGGCAGTCAGCATATTTACTATTTACCATATGTGGTGAAAATGTAACTTTTTTTTTTCCCAAACCCTTAGCATTTCAGAATTATATAAGTCTACAAATATCAGTATATATGGATATATGAAAAGCCCAAAAATACCTCCTCCGCATTCCCTTGCTTGTCAACTACATGGGGACGAGTAAGGGGACTGGGAAACCCCTCTTTTGTATCATCCTCCCACAAAAAGTCAAGTTTTTTGTTTTAACTCAGCCACCCGTCTCATAAAGGGGATTATGGCTGCTGTAGATAGAGTATATAGACATATATACAAGAGTTGCTGTTATTCACTTCTAAATGACGATGTAAGTCAATTTGCTGAAATGTTTAGATACATGTTTAGTGCATAAATGGAATGTGGTGATATACTAAACCCCAAAATTAGAAGACAGAAATGTATTAATAATTACAATTATCCTTCAACTCTAAAGTGAGCCATGAGTATATTCTTTGATAATGAAAAATGTATTGATGTGGACTTCCTAATTCATTGTTATGTATGCAATATACTGTGCTAGTTTATCAAGGACAGGAGTGAGATATTCTTCCAAACATCAATGTGAACGAAGATGTTGCACTGTATGCTCAATTATAACTCGAAATAATTGAGAGCGCCAAAGCTGCGATTATTATTTCTATTAGCTCTAATACACACCCTGCAATCCCAGTCCCATACCTAATACAGCCAGAAGATATCTTATGAACGTATTAAAGCGAGAGTAACGGGTGCCCAAGGCAATTCATTCTCACCAGCAACAGTAGCAATCGATTACCTAAAGAAAACCAACTTGCTATGTTGGGCGTCGTACAAGGCGCCGCTGTTACCTCCCCTATTTTGTAATGAGGTTAACTCTAGGGATTTAATTTGTAGGTTGCTGGACAAAGGCCCGATTTCTTAAACAGTATAAACCTAGGATACCATATTGTTAGTTAGCTAGACACACGCAAATGGATTTCATGAACGCATCTGACGCGGTTCTGTGCATGGCTAGGATCCAGTACGGGATCCTAGCCATACACAGAACCGCGTCAGATGTGTTTATGAAATCCATTTGCGTGTGTCTAGCTAACTAACAATATGGTATCCTAGGTTTACACTGTTGGGATCCTAGCCATACACAAAACAGCATCAGATGCGTTTATGAAATCCATTTGCGTGTGTCGAGCTAACTAACAATATGTTATCCTAGGTTGACACTGTTTAAGAAATCAGGCCAAAGACAAGACAAATGGGGGTTCAGAAGGGGGGTTTGGTAAAATACGTGGAGGAACGAGGGTGTTTATGAGAAAAGTAAAAATGCTGATTCTTAATAGATATACAGTATTTAAGATACAAAGAAAACGTAGCTGTGTTGAATTTACGGTAATCTCATATATATATATATATAATATATATATATATATATATATATATATATATATATATATATATATATATATATATATATATATATATATATATATATCAACAAAATCTAGACTTACATAAATGTAAAGACGTCCTTCTTCTTATTGGCTAGTTCCAAAGGTTATATAATAATAATAATAATAATAATAATAATAATAATAATAATAATAATAAAAATGACACTGAAGAAAAGACCCGACCTAAAACATTCACACGAAAGTCTCTTCATCGTCTTTTCACACAAAGAAAGATTTATTCTTGTCACCATTTAGTGAAGAGTAACTTGACCCCATTTTAGAAGTAGAACGAATAAGACTCGGATTTCCCTCCCCCCCCCTACCCGTCTCCTCCCCCATCTCACTCCCACCCCTACCCCCTATTTACATTCCAACCTGAATGGAATAAAGTGTACGTGCGCATGTATTCACCTAATTGTGTTCACATAAAAGAGCCAAAGGCTGGTTACTCCCCATCTCCTCGTCGGTTTCGTTTCTTACACTTGTCATAATTATCCTTACTATGAATGCATTTTGCACTGACTGATGCCTCACTTAGCGAATTCTAATTATCAATTATTCTTACACTAAAACTGTACTTCCTTACATCCTGTAAAGAAGCTTTCTTCAGAAGTTTCCAACTATGACCTCTAGTTTTAGAGCCATCAACATCGAAATATCGCTTCCTATGTGCTCATGAATATATGTGTATGAATGTATATTTTCCACATGACTTTGGTTAATATTTTTTCACAAACAAGTCACCATCTCATAAACAGGGAAACAAACTGAGTTTTGGGTGTGTGTTATGGATACATATGTATGTCTTTAATTTATTAAAGGAAATATCTCAAGTTCGTCAATTTCGGTTTCACGGTCGACTTATTTTTATTTACCAATACTTATCACATTTCTCCTTCAAGCTATGCATGCAATCCGTACGCATGTATGTATATATATATATGTATGTACGTATGTAAGTAACTAGATCACAGAAAAAAGTATGATGAAAATATTATGAGAACATTCTACTGAGAAAATCATCTGATCTGAGAATACATATTTCATTGCGTACTGGAAAACACTTTACTTTGTAGTTTCCAGTCTCCTGGTCGGTTTTCAGATTCAGTAACACTTACCGACCCTGAAACTAATGAATGCATTTAGCATTCGCGAGTGAGAGAAAAAGAGAGGACATCAGTGGAATGCTTAATAGCAGAAACTTGGATGGACGCGGTAGCACTGAGTGAAATCAAGGTGAATGTGTGTGCTTTGACTCCGCCATATTCCCTTTCCTCGAGGAGGATGACTACCCTTGTATTTAGATGAGTAGGATATTCTCCACTATCTCAAGCACGATTATCTGCAAACACATGACTTATGTGAGGCCTAGGTTTAAATGTGCAGCATCATTCTGGCATCAGCACTTGAAAGAAACATATAAATTAATTGGAGAAAGTTGGAAAACATGCTACGAAGTTGGTGACGGAGGCATGTACTCTCATATTATAAAGAAACACTGAAAGAGTTAGACTTACCATCAATCGAAGTTAGAAGAAAGAGGGGGAAAAGGTAAAAGTTTTTAAATTCCTTTATGGTTTTTACAGAGTGGAT
Organism: Halocaridina rubra; assembly: GCA_037179515.1. Classification (NCBI taxonomy): domain Eukaryota; kingdom Metazoa; phylum Arthropoda; class Malacostraca; order Decapoda; family Atyidae; genus Halocaridina; species Halocaridina rubra. Next base: position 76,630 of record JAXCGZ010002230.1, read on the forward strand.
AGGGATCGAAATTTTGATATGGGTGGTTCTAGAACTAGAGGTCATTGTCTGAAGTCGAAAGAAAACTTCTTTTCTGGATGTAAGGAAGTACTTTTTTTAGTGCACAAGAATCGTTGATCACTGGATTTCGCTACATGAGGAAGTAAATACTGAAATGTCTTTTTAGTTTTAAGGAGAATTATGATGTGTTAATGAAAAGAAAATGAAACCGACTACGAGAGCGAGCATATAGGGCTCTTTCCCGAGAGCACAATTAGGTAAATAATCATCCCCCCCCCACACAAAATTTAAACGAATGAAAATGACACCTCAAAATTAATGTTAAGAGATATCATAATATGCAAAGTAATTCAATAAGCGTACTTTAAAATTACCTCCACTTTTATTTGGATCTTGTTAATCTCAAAAGATAAAAAATAAATCAACAGAAACCATTCAAAGCGTTAGGTGAAAGTGATGTTTAAAAGAAAAAAAATATGAAAAAAATAAATGTATTTCTTTTTCACATAAAATAAAGTCTACTACACTCACAGTTACCTTGTTCTATTTAGGCATTCGTGCTCAACAAAATTTCAACATTTCGAAAATATTTAAAACATTATGAAAGACGATAAAAAAAAGTCCATCGAGTTTCAAGTCACACATATCTAACATACGTACGTGCGCCCTTACACACACACACACATATCACTGAAATATAATGTCAAGTAATATACAAAATTATTTTGCCACTTAGGATCATATTGAAAATGTAAACCCTAATCTTAGCAGGAGTTGGCTAAAGTTAGATTAAATTATGATTAAGTAGTAGCTACTACTACTACTAATAATAATAATAATAATAATAAAAAAATAACAGCAAAGATTAATAGCATTAAAAAACTCATAAATTCATGAAGTATTATCAAAATACTTCAGAATATTTCTATTCCTTTGTTACTCCATTAAATGTATCTCATTTTTTCCATAAATGATTGTGACACCGGGAGGAGTGATGCTCAACCTTCCAAAAAATGCGACACTCCTCTAATAAAAAAAAATAAATAAATAAAAGTTTATGGCAAAATTCCACCGCACACGTTCGCTTGCCAGAAAATTAAAATATACAGAGCATTAAAGCGTAGAAACACTTGCAATGGATCGCTTGTAGTATTCATTGCCCAACCTTGACAGGGGCTTGAATTCTACCTGATCTAACCTACCTAATACTAACACTAACGATGACCTAATCAAACCTAATCGTAATATACCGTGTAATAGGTTGGCCCATGGCACCAGCCGCCCATTGTGATACTACAGCTGAAGAGTCTTTAAGAATTAAATATGACTGTCCAGGACAGTTCAATATTAAGACTTCCTTCGATATCCGTTACATATCTCTTATTATCTCTTCACATCTGACAAGTCACAACACTTCCCATCTTTTTCTCATTACTTTATATTTTCTTCGTGTCCAGGCTCGATGAGGGGAGATTTATTCCCTTTATTTTGGCCAGTCCTGGTGTCACAATCATAATAAAAACTAACCAGAATCCTAAATCAAACTTCATATTTAAGAACCTAAGCTAATATGGAGACTGTATTAAGAAACTGCAGCCCATACTTGATATGGACAATGAAATGTGGTTATTAATAATTTACAATTTGAAGTATTCGACTATGATTGTCAATGCCTTCAATAATTTCTGGATTTTGAGATTATGCTCCCTACTTGTCGGTCGAGTCAACTAAATACGGGTAGAGAGAGGGGTATGCGAATCCCCCATTCTTGGTATTTTCTACGAGCAAAGAGTCAAAGATTTGCTCTATCTCGGCTACCCTATGATATATATATATATATATATATATATATATATATATATATATATATATATATATATATATATATATATATATATATATATATATATATATAAATGGAGTAACCTTTGTAAGAGCCACATTCATTAGGGTGGAGTTTAAATGTACATATCCAGATGTTGTATTAATTTCATCTAATGCCATTTTATTACTCTATTGTACAAATTAATTCAAACGTGGAAGGATTTTGTAATTCCTTTTCTGTCTTCGTAATATATATATAAAAAAAATAATATTTTAATTTCAGCAAAGGAATCAGAGCAGACTCTGTAATACCATAAATGAATAAAATAATATTTTTCTGTGTGTGAAATGTAAACACTATACCTAATTCTCACTTTAAATATTAATTTTTCCCTTCAAAATAACGTTCTTGAAGATAATATTGAAACAATTAAGTCTTTTTCCTCAAAACTAATAATTCAGAGCAGATGGGACTATTTGGCACTGCCCTTTTGGCGGCGCTCTTTTGGCGCTAAACTTTTCACTCATAAAATAGCAAATTAGACATATAACAACATTAGTAAAAAATCCTCTATGTGCACTAATTTCATGGGAATACCTAGTCCTGCGGCTGTCGGGGTTCACGAAAGAAGAGCCTTGGCCCACTTACCCTATGGATAACTCAATTGTGGTAAACCTTTATCCCGAAGGAGCTGAGAGGAGCGTTCGAGTCATGTTTGGTGAAATTGTGTGCTCTGACTTGGCAACCCCTTCACAAGGGGATTGCGGCCATTGTATACGTATGCATAGGTATCTAGGGCTCACTGATGATAGGATTTTGCGACTTATCAAAATACTAATCTTTAAGATAATGATAAGACGCTCATCTATTTCCCTTTTAAACATTAACATTAAGAGTTTAAATGTTGTGAACACATAATCATTTGTTTGTGTTTTAATATCTTAAGCATATTCGGCCTTCACTTTTATCATCATATTGTTATTATGAAAATATTGCTCTCAAAGCTACAACCAAAATTCTCTATTTAGTCTTTGCCCTAAAGAAAAAAAAAATCGAGCTTAACATTCACAGTCACACACACACACACACACACACACACACACAAAACGCAGCTTAGGCTGAACAAACGAAATAAAAAAAAAGTTAAGGCATTAAAATAAGAAAACAAAACTTGAGAGGTCTAAAAGATAAAACATAGAGCTCATATATATATATATATATATATATATATATATATATATATATATATATATATATATATATATATATATATATATATATATATAAAAGGAAGATTAAAAGGTATTGAGAGGGAAAGCAAAGCTTCAGATAAAACAAAAATAATAAAGAAACATACCCTGAGAGGTCCAAAAAATGGAAAATATAGGGATTAAGAAGTATAAAAAAAAAACATAGAGCAAAATCTTCCCGGTATAAAGCACGTAGAACGCAAACTTTCCTATGCATAAATCAAAGGTAAAATTAACCTTAAAGAGGAAAATACAAAGCAAGTAACTCACAGACATTAACTCACCTGCAGAGACCTCATACAAAACAAATAACAATTACGCTTACAAGATTAAAAAAAAAATTGAAAAAGGTCAAAGGTCTCTCATGCATGGCATAGGCAAGGGACAGTGATAGCAGTAGGCCCAATTATATACGGGTAGACCTATAGGAAATCACCGACCCAAGTTACTTGCCCAATGTAATCGGTAACGACATGAGACAGCGAAAGCTAATCCAACCCAGGGCCAAGATCGAACCTTGTGCCAGAATATTACCAGCCCCAGGTGCACATTAATAAAAAAAACTAATGAAACCACAAATTTCAACTCACCAGCTTTGCAGGCATTACATGACATGGTAGACATAATCGAAGTCTCGATTTCCTTCACAACCTGTTCAAAATCGAGGTACTTCCCTAAGTTGGAGAGGAACTTGGGCAAGCGACTACCACTCACAAGCTTGCCCTGTCTCTTGCCCACCTTCAGTAGCTCATTGTCAATTTCTAAACGTAGGGCTGTGTAGTTTAATCTGTGGACAGGGAAAATGAGAAATACATTTAAACATGTACAAGTTGAAACATAAAACTGTCCATAACCAGGATTAAAACCTACGGCACAAAGACAGTCCATTATTGCGCTTAATTAACGCGTTATCTGTCTGCTATTCGGAGTGGAACAACTGGGAGATGCCATTTGGGCGCTGACGTTTTGGAACGTCCGTTGGCGCCATCCGTTTTTTCAAGCCAGTTAGTAGTTTCAGTTTTCAATATCTAAAAATCATAGCACTCGAACGTCTTCCGCCTAATGGATTTAGCTTCTAAACAGTCGGCGCCAAAACGGTAGCGCCGAAATGTATCAAATCCTCTCTGAATTATTGTACATTGTCTAAAGGAACAATATATAAATAGCTGCTTTTAAGTAGCTGGACATGTTAAGTACCAAAAGAAACTACTTGAACATATTTATGGTAGAAGTTAATCTTTTTATGGGTGATCTTTCAGAGAACAGTAATATTTATTCTGTTAGTTTCTCAATATGAGTGCATATTTTAAGTATGTTAAGTATCAGAAAAACACAAGTTGAATATTATTTTCTCTTATATCGTCTAAGTAGGATATTTCCCCTGAAGAAGAATGGATATAAGAGAAAGTG
>JAXCGZ010002231.1:7500-10000 GCA_037179515.1 Halocaridina rubra
GATGGTAAGAAAGATTTAAGTTTTTTTTCATGTGTATATACTTAAGTATATTTACCTAGTTGTGCTAACGGGAAGGAGCCCCATGCTTGTGATTCCCTGTCACCTGATCGGCTAAATCTTTATTCACTGATGCTTATCATGTCTCTCCTTAAATCTGTAAATGCAGTTAGCATTTACTGTTTCTTCACTTAGCGAATTCCAATTATCTCACACTAAAAATGTATTGCCTTTCATCCTGAAAAGGAAGTTTTTTTTTTTTGCGTGTATTTGTACATGCATATATGTATTTTTTTTATTATTATTATATTCTATGACTTGTAGTCACCGTGGCTCAAGCGGTAGCGTCCGCGACTCTGAGACGTCAGATCGAGGGTTCGCGCCCCGTCACGGTCTGAGGTTAGCAAGGGCATGCACTCAGGGTAACGATTACTCAAACATTATATTCCATGACTTGTTATTAAAGGATTATACTGTAATATTTTTTTTTTTTTTTACATATTTGAAGACATGATATCTGCCTTTCTCTCCATTTTAAATTTGACTTGATAATAATTTAAACATGTTTTCAAATATTGTCTATTATCCGTCTATATTGAACTGCAAATCGATAAATTCATTAAAATACCTCAAATGTTTGCTCGCAAAATATTTGCATTGTTCGAGTAAAAGCATAAAAAAAATATTTAGTAACGACATTGAGTAATTGTTAACGCATTTTGATAATATGTTTCTGAATATTGTTTTAGGAGAAAAATAGACAAAGTATTGTTTAAGTATTCCGTGGCTGAGTGGTAACGCTCGCTACTTTGATTTGCCAGGTCGTGAGTTTTTGCCTTCACTCAGAGTAGCGGTCGCACCTGCCAAGAGCAAAGTCCTTAGCAAGAAGGCACCGTCCTAGCCCTTTAAAGAAAAGGGATGTCGTGATGTAAAACCGATCATATTGTTTATATTTTCCCAAACTGCATTTTCAGTCAAGCTTTTTGGGACAAAAAGCTTTTTTACACAGGCCCATATTTTTTTTAAATGAACGTATGCTTGAAACTTGCATAAAAATCATCTATTTTCTTTTTGATCTCTGTTGGTTAGTCGACTTATATACAAAGACATTTCACTATAGCTGTGAAATATATGCCTCTGGCCCTTATATTTTTTTTCCTTTGATGAGTACATATGAGAACGTTTTACACTTTACATAATTGCACTCATGAAACTTACACAAACCTGCTTTCAAAACAAGCTACTTGAATTATAATCGGTATTTTCTAGAATTCATAACTGTAACATGAATTATAACAAACTTTATTAGTAATGCAATATAGCAATTTGAACTATTAGCGCCAAATTAGCTTCTTGATAATCTTGTATATGAAAACCTATTGAAGAAAAATGTGTGTGTGTGTGTGTGTGTGTGTGTGTGTGTGTGTGTGTGTGTGTGTGTGTGTGTGTTGTTGTTGTTGTTGTTGTTCTGAGGAAATAGAAGTATAGGCTCTGCCTTTGTAAAGCAACTTAATTGTCAGTGTTTTTCATCATTATATCAACTTCGTGTTTCGATCGATTCCAGCCATTCACTTGCAACAAGTTCCAATTGATTCCAGCCGTCCATCAATAGTAAATTCCAGTCGATTCCAGTCATTATATTTCTTCTGAATAGAGTTCCTTGGAGCTTCTGCCAATAGTACACTTTTGAATATGTTTGTCTCTCTTGCTTCCATTACTGGCTGACTGGTAGAACGCCTCTTTTTGTCTATTTTTATTTGATGTTTTTGCTATCGTAAAACCGAAGAAAGACTATATTTTCTGAGATCTTATCATGTCTGGGTCCCATTGTATATTCGTTTTGAGAAGAGTAATATATATTTCTCTTACACAGTGTCTCTCTCTCTCTCTCTCTCTCTCTCTCTCTCTCTCTCTCTCTCTTCTCTCTCTCTCTCTCTCTCTCTCTCTCTCTCTCTCTCTCTCTCTCTTTATAAGTAATTTAATACTTATATCTTTATATTTGTTGTTTCTTGACTTCCGTGTATTTATTCATAAGAGTAACGAGTTATTATTTTTTTTTTTAATTTCATATAGTTTTTTTTTATATCTGTGGATTCATGTTCGTGTTTAATATCTTTTGTTGTTATTTATATATTTTTTTTTCACCAACAAATGAATATTATATATATATATATATATATATATATATATATATATATATATATATATATATATATATATATATATATATATATATATATATATACATACTCTCTGGCGCACACACACACACATACAAAATTTTTATTTGACAAAAAAATACCATCCCAACCATTCCAATATTCTTTACATTATTCTCTCCTGCTCAACAGGTAGAATGTCTGAGTATGTTGTTCACCTTGTGACGACCTTACTAACTCGGGTGCCACTCGCTAAAGTGCCAGATGATTCATAATGGAAATTAATAATCAAGTAACTTGTTTGTATGTGTATATGTATGTATATACGTGTGTTTGTGTATGTA
>JAXCGZ010002231.1:15000-20000 GCA_037179515.1 Halocaridina rubra
ATGTATAAGTATGAATGTATGTACGTATTTATGTATGTATACATATATTCATATATGTATGTATATATACTCGAGTGTGTGTGTGTATATATATAAATATAAAATATATATATATATATATATATATATATATATATATATATATATATATATATATATATATATATATAATATATATAGATGTGTGTGTGTGTGTGTGTGCTTGTATACATACTCTCTCTCTCTCTCTCTCTCTCTCTCTCTCTCTCTCTCTCTCTCTCTCTCTCTCTCTCTCTCTCTCTCTCTCTCTCTCTCTCTCTCTCTCTCTTTTAACGTGGTATATGGCAATATTTTTACTTAAAAATTTTCACTTTTGCACACGTTAGCCAAAATATTGTCACTATTTATATATCTTAACCATGATAATGATCATGGCGTATCACCGTTTTAAGTATGTTTCACTATTTCCAAACCACAGCCAGGATAATGTTCACTATATTAATAATAAACTTTATTTCCATTTTACAATGGGTATTCGTCAGCCAGGACAAGCCCCAACCCCCCACTGTGATGTCCACCCACAGCAGTTCCTGCCAGTAAACAGCTTAAACTCTCGGTCTTGGACGGGGACCGATCTTTCGACCTCGTGAATGCGAAGCCAGCGCGTTACCACTGTACTAGCCAGATGCGTCAGATGCGTTTATGAAATCCATTTGTGTGTGTCTAGCTAACTAACAATATGGTATCCTAGGTTTACACTGTTTAAGAAATCGAGCCTTTGACTCACTAACTTTTATGAAAAAAAAAATGGCCAATACAAGATGGGAGAAAAAATATGACGTAAATGATATGGTCGTGTGAGTTGTATGTTAAGATAATCATCTTCCCTTAATCACCTGGACCTCGTTACGTATTTGCTACGGGCAAATGTCTTGGAAATGCTGAACATATGTGGATATATATTGTGTTTTTTTTCTGATGGATGTATATGGGAAAGAGAGATTAATATGTGTCGACACTTGTACGTAATATGACAGAAAATATTTTTTATTGGAAAATAGTTTTTTTTTTTTACATATCGAGAAGTTTTTTGTGTTTGTTGTTAGTTATGGAATAATACATTTTATATTTGTCTTTTAAATGCAGTTTTCTATAGAAAAATGAATTTTCCATTTTTTTCTTTACAAAAGAATCTTCTAATTTTTATTTTATTAATTGAGAAAATTATTTTTTCTATTTCTCATGTATGAAACATATACATAGTAATTTTTTTTTTACTTTTGTAGTATGAGGTATTCGTAGAGAGAGAGAGAGAGAGAGAGAGAGAGAGAGAGAGAGAGAGAGAGAGAGAGAGAGAGAGAGAGAGAGAGAGAGAGAGAGGAGAGAGAGAGAGAGAGAGAGAGAGAGGAGAGAGAGAGAGAGAGAGAGAGAGAGAGAGAGAGTAATTAAGCATTTTTACGTTTTAATTATGATTCTTAGAGAAAAGAGAAACACTTAAGAAATTCAAATAAATTTAAAGAAAAAAAATAGTTTCTTAATCTTTCTTGTTCCCTCTTGGATTGAATAAGTCATTATGAAATAAATATTCTAATACTTTTCTTGAATTTTGCCTAAGTATAGTTGCATGACCAGTAAATATTAAAGATATGTACATAAAACACTATCATCATCCTTACAGGGCCTTCTAAATGGCTTCAGTTAACTGCCATTTACTGTCCTACTTAAGGGACAGTTTTAACCCTTCTTTGTATCCTCATTACAGGGCTCTTTTACTTGATGGCGCTTTTTATCCTCATTATGGGGGACTTCTTTGGCAGTGGCTTCCAGCCTCTTACATGGCACTTTAACCAGGTAGCGGATATTGTTCTCACCACGAGGCACTTTTACCTGCTTGTGTCTATTATCCTCATTATGGGGCATATTCACCTATTAATGGCTAGTATCCTCCTTACACAGGACACTATCACCTAACTTTGGTTATCTTCAAAATAGGGCACTTTTACCTATTTTTGGTTTTTATCATCATTATAGGGCACTCTTACATAGATGGTCATTATCTCATCGTGAGGCACTGTTACTCAGTTATAGTTAATTATCCTCTCGATGGGGCTCCTTACCTGGTGATTGCTTATCTAATTTCTGAAATGTACACAACTAGGACCTAATTATTTCCGGTTGATGATATCTTAATATACCCCTGCACGCTCCTGTAGTGGTGTTGTTATTGGCATGCACAAACATACGCGATATACAGATATGTTTTTCAATTTCAAGCTTGGCGCCATATCCCCTTGAAGCCAGTAAAGATAGAATTTTTGCATTTTTAAGATAGAAATGAGAAATTATAGAGAAAGGGATAAAAAAAAGATTGATTATGGGAGACAGAGGTCTCTGAGCACCTCAGTAGTGTAATAATAATAATGATATATCCTGCATAGGCATGGCGGATAAACTGGAGAAAACGCACCTTAATGCTGTCAACTCAAGATGACACTCCTCATAATTGGTCAACTGGAGATAACCTAACCTAACTTAACCTAACCTAACCTATCTTAACTTAAGGTGCTCTGTCTCCAGTTGCTTAATTATGAGATGCGTTATCTCCAGTTGGCCAATTGTGAGGCGTCTTTTCTCCTGTTGACGGTGCTGCAGGTGCTTCTTCTCCAGTTTATCCAGCATGGCTACAGATGCAGGGATAGAGATATGGAGAATAGCATATATGACCATAATTCATTAAAAAAAAATATTGCAAAAACGCTCACACACACTCGCACACACACGCACATTCAAAAGACTTAACCATATGTTTTTTATTTTTTTTATTTTCATGGAGACTTAATCACCGAAAAGGGGACCCGCGGTAGCGCAATGGTGAGAGCACTCGACTCGAGAAGTGATATACTCATGATCAAACACCTCACGAAGAGTTAGAAGGGCATCCAGCCTTAATTCCCCAGCTCCAACCAGTCTTTTTCCACACCCCATAATGGGAGTAAATAGTGACATATAAAGGAAAACAGGATCCATATATGGTATCCATAATCACTTATCTATTATCTGCTTATCTATTATTTGCTCATCTACTATCTGCTTATCTATTATCTGCTTATCTCTCCCATCTCCCCTTCCATCTAGAGGATTGCATTCCTTCTCATCGATTCTTTTAATCTATCACGAGATATACGGTCGATTTTTTTTTCTTTTAATCTTCGACTCTGACGAGTTATTCTGTGACATTTCGAGGGTGAAAACATTTCAGTGTTTTTTAGGTCATCTGTTAACACTGCTATTGCAACTGCTCTATTTTCTTTCGAAATATTGCCAGAAATATTGTTTTTCGAATGTTTGTATTGAATGTTTTTTGGTTATGTTCAAAGAATATGCATATTTTCAATGGCCGTAACCCTCTTTGGAAGGGGAAAGGCCGAGTCAAAGCACGTACATTCACCAGAAGCCAAACATGCCTCGAATACCCCTCTCAGCTCCTTGGGGAAGGATTTTTAACAATTCTACCCTGCCACCTCCTTGCTTGGATCACTCATAGAGTGGGTAATGATCTGCCTTGAGCATGATAGCCGCAGCTGGCTTAATCCCACAACCTCATCACATAGCAACCTCTACACCTACCCATCCCACTTTACTGAGCTATCAGGTGTGAGAAATCCCCTTGGCCCACGTCACCTATAAACAGTGTTTCTACACTCATTCCTATCTCTTGAACTCTCTTCCCTGTTCCATTAAAATACCACCTGCATCCAATGCCCTCTTTACCCCATCCGTCCATCTAATTATAGGTCTTCTTATTTGGCTTCTCCAGATGTTTTGGCCAGTCGTTCATCACTCATTCTTTCCGCATGTCCAAACCAGCTCAGTACGCTTGGATCAAAATTATCCAACAACCATCCTTCAGTGACCGTTCTCTGACACACCTCCTCATTTTATAGTCACTTTCTTAATATTATCTTTATATCTATTTGCAGTTATGCAGTGGCTATAATCCCTTCTGTAATGAGTATGGTCGAGTCAGAGCAAATTCCATATAGGCGAATTTCACTACACGCAGGGGAACACGGAAGTGTTATTTTTATTTCCACCCGATGAAAAGGAAAGAGGAAAATGCTGATTAAGAGAGAAAGAGAAAATGAATTGTGGGAGGTAGAGGAAGCTCATTTCCTTATTTGGATAGAAGCCACCCACCCATCTCCAAGATACCAGTATAAATACTAAAATTCAGAATAGGAGACACAGATGGACAGAGTCTAGCAATGTATTATATTCTAGATCTCCCTTATTAACAGATTCTTGAAGTGCCTCTTCTGATATTGAATCCCATTCATGTATACTATTTAAACTTTCCTGAAGTTTTCTACCTCTATTTTTGTTTTTCCTCTTCACGAATTTAATATCCTGAGCAAGCATATTAAAATATGTATTTGTAGACTCCTCCAGATCATTTATACATATATGGAACAGAAATGGTTCCAATTCTGACCCTTGCGGAACCCTGCAAGCTAAGCTTCATCCAGTCAAGCAGCACATGACTTGTACCCTCGCTTCCTTCCATCAAAATGAGATTTTATCTATTTCAATTTGGTCTTCCACGAGTACAAGCTTAGTTTACCCTAGATCTGGACCGAAATTACCCTAAATCCATATTGATTACCCTAAACTTAATGAAGTTACTAAGAGTCGAAAGATCCCACGGCTTTATAAGTATCTAAGTCCATCAATGCTTTGTATACTTCTGCAGCTGTGTATGTGTATGTTTTGTGTGTGTTTATGATACAGTAGTGTATGTTTTTGTGTGTGAGTATATTAGTGCGTATGTGTGTGAGTGATGCTGACATTTATCGTGTTCCACTTTGACATTTTCCGTTATCTATCGCAACATCGAAGGCGAATCAATGTCTACTCTCTGAATAAGTAATTACTTGAATAGGTCAATTTGCTAGAGACTAGCCATACATTTACCTACATATCTCTCTCTCTCTCTCTCTCTCTCTCTCTCTCTCTCTCTCTCT
>JAXCGZ010002231.1:27500-35000 GCA_037179515.1 Halocaridina rubra
ATTTTGAAATACACTTAATTTTTTCCCCTTGTTTTATGGTAACAATAGAGTGAAATCTACATTTGATCCCGATATAGTAACGACAGGCACGCTGTTATTTTACGAAATTAATAACACGTGGCTTGAAATGTCTGGGTTAGAACAGGTGTTCACGTCTCACCTGAGTGAGTTGCCAGGTATCGCCATTGAGGTGATGCCTTTTTTTTTTTTCCATAGACTCGTTAATTCTGACTCTTGAATAGAATATGCTAACAGTTTTCTTATTCGGACGTAATACATAAGTTAATATATATATATATATATATATATATATATATATATATATATATATATATATATATATATATATTATATATATATATATATAATCTTTATTTATTAATTAGGTAATTAAATTAATTAAGAAGTTAAAAAAACAACTTAAATTAAGAATGATTAAATTAATCATTCGATAACACATTAACTACGGACGTAAAGTTGAGAAATTTTAATTTATTTGATAGATGTGATCGGTATTGTAGATATTACTACTACTACTACTACTACTACTACTACTACTACTACATTTGTATACTATTACATATTTACTGTATGGCTTTACGTTATACAGTATTTCCAAATTCTGCTTTCAAGAACTGCATTCTTAAAGTCTACATGCAATATATATTTTTTTTTACTTTAATTAAGAATATCACTTCTCAGAGCCAATCCAGAGCTGAAAGTAAATTAAAAAAAAAATAGATTCGCTGTTCCAGAAAGTATTTAATCCTCTGAAGACACTTCATTTTAACACGTGTTGCAAATGTATTTTTTCAACACATTACCGTGTCGTGTTTTTGTGACACTTCCAGTCATGTGGAGCTCGACCACGTGGCCCTCCTTTTGGTAGGTGCCAAAATTTGGCCCTCCTTTTGGTATGTGCCAAAAGCTGGCCCTCCTTTTGGTAGGTGCCAAAAACTGGCCCTCCTTTTGGTAGATGCCAAAAAATGGCCCTCCTTTTAGTAGGTGCCAAAAACTGGTCCTCCTTTTGGTAGGTGCCAAAAACTGGCACTCACAAAATCCCGCCTAAGGGCGGCTGAGTTTCACTTTAAAAACTCCAGAGGTGGGGATGAGCCGATGAACTAATCCTAACTTAACCTAACCTAACCCAACCCTCATTCCATGATGCTTCATAGATAACAGAATAAAGTGTAATTATATATGGTCGTCCATATATCCCTGTATACCAAAGTCCTTTGTAAGAAAGCACCGTCCTAGCCCTTAGTAGATAAGGGAGTCCGTGACGTAAGAGCGATCCCTATCACCAATATGTTTGAATACGATTTGGTAGCGGTGAATGTCATTGAAAACTCGGGTTCGGTACATTTCGGCGTAGCTATTTTGACGCCGGCTGTTTGAGCGCTAATCCCATTTTGGCGATAACTCATTTGGTGACGGACATGTTAGCTCAAGCGGTAGCGTCCGCGACTTTGAGGCGTCAGGTCGAGGGTTCGCGCCCCGTCACGGTCTGAGGTTAGCAAGGGCATACACTCAGGGTAACGATTACATCTGCCAAAACAAGTCCGTCGCAAGAAGGCAACCGTCCCAGCCCTTGGTAGAAAAGGGAGTCCGTGACGTGAAACCGGAACTGAACTGAACTATGTTGGTACTAAGAAGATTTTTATATTTTGAAAACCTAACCTAACCTATCTAAAGAATTTATGGTGCTAAAAGCAGCCTTGACGAAACGTCAACGCCAAAACTGCATCGCCCAATAATCTCATTCCGGCAAGCCCTTAGGATTAAGTAGAGATTAGCAACCCCGTTACATTACATGACCCCGTAAATTATTAGGCTGTTTTAATTAGTTTTGGCAATGACCTAACTTAACTAAATCTAATCTAATCTAACCTAACTTAACAATTCACTGGGTTATTTTTATTGTATAGGGGTCATTAATTTTTACCTGATCTTGCATGAGGTATAACGCTTCGCAGTTGAATATGTGATTGGCGAAACTGTGCTATATAGCGATCGTCTGGGAAAAAACTGGGTTTTATGACAAGAAAGTCTCGGGATTTTATTATTTGAATTACGATTTAGCGTCATTCCGCTAACTCAGTGGTTCTCAATCATTTTCATTCCCTTCCCCCCCTTCGAAAATGTTCAGCATCCCCTTCCATTTTCTCTTGTGTCCCCCCACACATCTCTGTGTATATACATATATATAGGAAGCTGCAATCAATGGCTAGAATAGGTGGAAATGTCTTGGAATGGATAAAAACTTACTTAGAAGGAAGGGAACAGAGGGTTAGAGTAAGACACTCAGTGTCTGAATGGAGAAGAGTTAGTAGTGGAGTTCCACAGGGTTCAGTTTTAGGGCCACTTTTGTTCCTTGTATATGTAAATGACCTACCAGAGTGTGTAAATTCATTCATGAATATGTTTGCAGATGATGCAAAGATTGTGAAGAAAGTAAAAAACGAGAACAATGGTAGAGAACTTCAGGAGGATCTAAATAATCTGCATGAGTGGTCAGAAAAGTGGCTAATGAAATTCAATACCTCAAAATGTAAGGTAATGAGAATGGGTACAAGTGCAAGAAGGCCCAAGCTTGACTACTCGGTGGCTGGAGTACAACTTCAGGAGACAGAAAATGAGAGAGATCTAGGAGTAAACATATTGGCAGATTTGTCTCCAGAAATACATATAAATGGCGTAGTAAGGGCAGCATATGCATTCTTATCAAATGTAAGGGTAGCCTTCAGGCACATGGACAAGGAAATGTTCAGAAATATTTATGTAACCTATGTGAGGCCAAAACTCGAATATGCAGCCCCCTTTTGGAATCCGCACTTTTTGTGAAAAAGCACATAGCTAAGCTTGAAAAAGTTCAAAGACATGCCACGAAACTGGTGCCAGAAATACGCAATCTCGGTTATGATGAGAGGCTGAGGGAATTAGACTTGCCATCACTCGAAGCTAGAAGAGTAAGGGGGGATATGGTGACAGTCTTTAAATTCCTTCATGGTTATGATAGAGTGGATAGGGATCGATATTTCGATATGGCTGGCTCTAGAACTAGAGGTCATAGTTTGAAGCTTCGGAAGAAAACTTGTTTGCAGGATGTAAGGAAATACTTTTTCAGTGTAAGAGTAGTTGATAATTGGAATTCGCTAAGCGAGGAGGTAGTTAATGCTACCTCA
This sequence comes from Halocaridina rubra, assembly GCA_037179515.1. Classification (NCBI taxonomy): domain Eukaryota; kingdom Metazoa; phylum Arthropoda; class Malacostraca; order Decapoda; family Atyidae; genus Halocaridina; species Halocaridina rubra. The sequence continues at coordinate 30,686 of JAXCGZ010002231.1, forward strand.
ATCCATAGTTTTAAGGACAGGTATGATAAGTATCACTAAGTCTAAAAATGGAACCGATCAGGAGACGGGAAGATACGAGCTTTGGGCTCTTTCCCGTAAACACAATTAGGTAATCACAATTAGGTAATCACATGACCCCATTCCCCCATATAAGAAGGATTGGCCGAGCAAAAGAACACGCATTCACCACAATCCAACACATACTGCAAATACTCCTCTTAAGTCCCTTGGAGAAAAAAGGGTTGCCACATTTGCCCCTTACTACCCTGCTTGGGTCACTCAAGATAGGCAGGCAAGGATAATCTGCAGTGAGGTCCGACAGCCGCAGCTGGTTTACCCACACCATTTCATCACATGGCAACTCCCTTACACCCGTCCATCACAGTTCAATGTACTAGCAGGTGCGAGAAATCCTTATGGCCCCCGCCCCACATAATGCTGAAAAATTAAAAAATTAAAATAAAGATATAAAGAAAATGCCATTATTTTATTACAAAGCGTTTTGGTGCAGTCTCGGCTAGAATCCCTGTCTGTGAAATGCTAAAAATCTCGTCAAGAATCGTGGGAAAAAATTAACGCCGTTGCCCTCGAAAATTCTTCCCACGGCCCTCAGGTTGAGAACCGCTGCGCTAAATGTAAATAAGGGAAATGTTTGACAGCTTCGCATGTGAAAGTTGACTATTTAATCTTAATGTAACTCGAATTTAATCGTAAATTAAATCTAGTTTTAGCATCTTAGTGCAACAAAAATATAGCTAGATATCGTTTGTGTGGTAGATAGAACCTGTCAACTTAGAGGGCCAGAGTATAATGATAATAATAATAATAATAATAATAATAATAATAATAATAATAATAATAATAATAATAATAATAATAATAATAATAATAGCAACAATGATGATAATGAAAATGATAATGATAATAATGATTAAGATAATAATAATAATAATAATAATAATAATAATAATAATAATAATAATAATAATAATAATAATAATAATGATGATGATAATAATGATAATAATAATAATAATAATAATAATAATAATAATAATAATAGTAATAATAATAATAATAATAATAATAATAATATAATAACAATAACAATAATAATAATAATAATAATAATAATAATAATAATAATAATAATAATAATAATACTTCTGACCCATCGATTACAAGTGGTCTGTTGACAGATATAAAACTCTGAGAATAATAACAATGTTATCATCGTCATCTCTCACCAGTTATAACGAGTCCAAGTGTTTACTTTGAAAACTTCTACAAGACTGCCGAATAAATAAATATATAAATAAAATAAGGAATGAATAAACAGATAAATGAATAAATAAGGAAATAAATATATAAATACAAATAATAAGCAAATGTCATACTTTTAGTGATATGAGACTTTCAGGGTGTTTTATATATTAATATTCTATCTATGTGTGTGTAAGTGTGTGGTGCATGTGTACTTGTGTGTGGGAGGTAGGAAGGAAAAGGCCCATTAAATAAAATGTTTGTTCCGGTTTTACGTCAGGGACTCCCTTTTCTACCAAAGGCTAGGACGGTTGCCTTCTTGCGAAGGACTTATTTTGGCAGATGTAATCGTTGCCCTGAGTGCATGACCTTGCTAACCTCAGACCGTGACTGGGCGCGAAGCATCGACCTGACGCCTCAGAGTCGCGGACGCTATCGCTTGGGCCCATTAAATATAAAAACAAGGAAAATATATAGTGTGATTATTAATTTCATGACCTCAACAGGTCACAGTCTCAAAGCACAACAAAAGAATATGCCGACAACAAAAGAGGTCAATATCTAAAAGGCATATCTAAAAGGTAATTCAGCTATGGAAATAATCTAGCTATATACAGAGTTCCCCTTTCCCCCTTTAAGGGGGTGGACTAGCCAAAAACAAGCATTCACCAGGATCCAAGACACATCTTAATCACTCCTCTTAGCTCCTTTGGGGATAAGAGAATGTAATCCCTTTTTTTAAATCGCTTATGTTCTATTTATTGTCTGTATATTCTTGTATTTATACTCTAAGAAGGTGACCATTTAAAGTCACGAATTTAATAAGTACTTCTACTATTTTCCATATTATGTGTTTTATTATTATTATTATTATTATTATTATTATTATTATTATTATTATTATTATTATTATTATTATTATTATTATTATTATTGATATTAATATTATTATTATTATTATGATTATTATTATTATTATTATTATTATTATTATTATTATTATTATTATTATTATTATTATTATTATTATTATTATTAACGATTCCATAACTTAGTGGTTTAAAGATGGTTCTGCCATAACAGAAGACCCGAGTTGAAGCCCTCTTCCTCCCGTGTTGATGAGGGGAAAAATAATACTTCGCCATAACTAGAACGCAAAAGAGACAATAGTGTTGTCTCTCGTCTCCTCTTTCTTGCCAACACAGTGATAATAATGAGCGCACAGGTGGAAACAAGAGTTCTTTTTTGTAGGACAAATTGCAACTAGGTCTGAGTCACGACAGTCGGAAAGTGACAGACTCATATCCGAGCTCACCGCAGGACGTTAAGAAGGGCATCCAACCTTAATACCCTAGCTCCAACTTTTGTTTCCACCCTCGTAATGGGGATTAATACACATAATTGGCAAACAATACTTGTCCTGAAGCTCTGCGTTTGAAAACTAGAACACGAAAATGCGCGTATTGTGTTAAAACTGTTCTAATGTAGGGAGAATATAAGGATCAAAATCGTAGAATAATCAGCGATAAGTAAATAATTAAATAAAAGATTTTATCATGATATTTTAAATTTCTATCTTATTTCACATGTAATATTCATAAGTAGAACTGTAATAGTGCCATAACTAGAATGCAAATCTTGGAATGGAGTGCCTACATACACACGTCCCTATATAGTGCCTTTAGAAGGAAAGTAAAATAAAAAAAAAATGGCGATACAGTTATATAATTTGACTTAATATGGGAAACATGCATAATTTCTTCGATACCGATAATTTCCAACCAGCGATCGTTCACAAGCTGGCTTTTATTACTAATACCGGTGCTGATAGTATTGTTAATACGATATTCGATATTATTATCGTTTAATTATTTTGTCTAGAGAGATATGACTAGCAATGAACTCCGGTATATGAATTTCTGTAAGTGACTCAATTTCGGATGTTTTGTGTTAGTTCTTGGTGTATGTAACGGAAAGTTAGTTATGTTTTTTCTGTATTTGCAGTCATTGTAATATATATATATATATATATATATATATATATATATATATATATATATATATATATATATATATATATATATATTTTTATTTTTTTATTTTTTATTTTTTTCTGCAAAGCCATTTTTTCTTTTTTATTCCTTCGACCAGTCATACTTATTTATGATTATTTACAATGTATTTCTTCAGTTGGATGTAAAAAAAAAAGAAATATATGTATTTGTTTAAGTAGAAAACTATGTTAGAAAATAAAATGGTTCTAGAATCTTACGTCAAGACCTCTCGGCGATGTTTTTTTTCTTTTTTTGCCACTATCGCTAAACCAGAGCGCTAGACTCGACACTACTAATTTTTTTTTATGAGTGTGACACCAGGACAGGCAGAACCTGCCCTCATCAATAAAGGCCCGGCCATGAGAAAACACTAGACGAAGGAAAAGAAAAAGGTTAAGGACAAGGCAGAGATGAGGTAATGTCACACAAAGGAAAACGACAGACAAAAAAAAACAGTCAAAGAACAGAGAACAAATTGCTAAAATTTAAAGGTCTCTAATTAAAGGCAGAGGCAAGGGACAGCGATAGCACAGAGAAGTTTCTGAAGACAAATGATAATTACGGTAATAAAGAGCTTGTCTGTGCATTTGCCCCACACATCATGAATTACTACAATATTTCCTCAATAAAATTCAGTTTTAGTAGAAATTTTATAGACACGGCTTTAGTAGCTGAAGTTATTTAGTGGTTTTAAATTAGAAATATATATTTTATTTTAATCTATAGATTAATTACTTAACAAAACTCGCTGTAAATTGAAGATAATATAAATGTGTAAACAGCTTACATCAATTCCTGAAGTCACACGAGGATAAATATAATATATATTTTAGTATAAATCTATAGATTAATTACTTAACAAAACTCGCTGTAAATTGAAGATTATATAAATGTGTAAACAGATCACGTCAATTCCTGAAGTCACACGAGGATAAATATCATCTTACCTGTAAAATTAATTTAGTCGTCTATTGAAACTTGACTTGAGGAGACTCTTG
>JAXCGZ010002231.1:40000-81011 GCA_037179515.1 Halocaridina rubra
ATGTTGGCACCGATCAACTCCAGATATGCTTTAGGGAAGGAATATTCATATACAACTGCCCCCATGACGACTGCAGAAGAAACAACGCCTATGGAAACAGCTACGTTCCTGCCAGCTCCAGCTCCAACAGTTATTGGTGGACCTTTTGTACCCTGCCCTGAAGAATGCCAAGTGCGGGACTATTACGGAAACTGTGAGACGGACTGGGACTGTAAAAATCTAGGTATACCTTCCTACTAAACAGAAACAATGGAGTCCATGCCCACAAAATAGGCTTCAGACAGGATTTTATTTATACATAACCAAATATAGATTGTAATGTTTAACAACTGCAAAATGAGACGATGGCACTTGTGCGATTATTTGGAGATACTAGCAACAGGAGTTCCGTTGTTTTACTATATTTGTATATTTCAAGTTGTTTAAAGATAATCTAAACTGAGCTTACGAAGTGTCTTTTTTAGTGATGCAAAAATGGTTGTCCAATTCTGAGCATGTAATCAGAGAAAAGCAGAGAATATTGTTGGTCTTCAGAGACTTCAAAATGTTGCCAACTGATAATCAGATTTCTTGTAATAGATTTCGAAGCAAAGAGTAATCGTAGGACTTTTAAGAGATTAACAAACGAAGCTCGACAACGATATGCATATATATAGTAAGGTTTTTTTTTAATTGTAAGCATGAATAGTATTTAAAAAAATTAATCTTATTTTTAACAAGTATAATTTTTCTTTAATTTCAAAATTAAATACTCCAGGCATTAGTACTGACATATTACGAATCTCGAATTATTTGAAAACATATTCACTGACAAGAAACCAAAAATGATGTACCGGAAATATATATATATATATATATATATATATATATATATATATATATATATATATATATATATATATATATATATATATATATATATATATATATATATATATATATATAATATTTTTTTAAACTTTCATTAGGATTAAAATTAGATATACAATTGTTTTGTTTGTCTGTCATTGAGTTCGAAGCTTCATTTATATTATTAATAGCCTCTAAGATCAAGACAATAAATGGCAGTATAAGTTTTACAGTTTTAATTCTCATTTCTCTCTATTTATGTATTCTATTCTTGTGTATTTCATACGGAATGAAATCGCAATTTTTATGGTAATTTCCTTACCTGGAAATCACTGGGTCCACGTGATTGGAGAGGGAGCTTGGGTCCCGGCTGTGGTACGTATATAGTCGAGCTTTATACTATCACTGTTCCTTGCCTCTGCTTTTCATTAGTACCTTTAGCGTTTATGTATCTCTCAGGCCATTTATATGCATAATGAATACGTAATCTTTATTCTTTCGCATCCATTCATGTATGATAACGTATTCTTTCCTGAATTTTATACATATTATGAAAAAAAAACAAGATGCATTCTATATTTTTTTTTTCATACACCGCCATATTCATCTCCTCTATACAATGTTCAAAATGAAAATGCAGAGGTATTCTTGCCTACATTTTTTTTACATACTAAGGATTTTTATTATTATTTTTTTTTTTATAATTGTGACACCAGGACGGACAAAAAAAAATTATATATATATATATATATATATATATATATATATATATATATATATATATATATATATATATATATATATACCCTCATCAAGCCTGGGCACGAAGAAAACAAAAAGAGAAACAGAGATGGGGAGTGTTGTGACTTGTCAGGTGTGAAGGGCTAATAAGACAGGTGTAACGAATATCCAAGATATTTGGGGTTGATGTAGGCATAATTAAGCAATCTTCTTCTTGTTTAAATCTTCTTATTGAATACACAAATTCTTTCTTTCATTTTTTTTTTTTTACTTTCATAGTAAAGCTAATATATTGTAGCATTCCATAGAAGGTTCCTCATGGAATAAAAATCTTATCAATGGGCTTTCTTTATCTATTTATCTATCTATATCTATCTATCTGTCTATTTTGTCTATCTATCTATCTATCTATCTATTTACTTATGTATCTTTGTTTTATATGTTTCTTTTATTAACTATTATTTATTTACCTATATAATTATTAACTATTATCTCCGTAATGCATACGTACCTGCAATTTTATAAATTTCTATTTTATACTCGCATATTAGTAGTCACCGTGGCTCAAGCGGTAGCGTCCGCGACTTTAAGGCGTCAGGTCGAGGGTTCGCGCCCCTTCACGGTCTGAGGTTAGCAAGGGCATGCACTCAGGGTAACGACTACATCTGCCAAAACAAGTCCTTCGCAAGAAGGCAATCGTCCTAGCCCTTGGTAGAAAAGGGATTCCGTGACGTAAAACCGGAACTAACATTTTATACTCGTATATTCTATATTAAAATCCAAGTTTTATTTGTCAAGTATATGCGATATTACATAAAGAGACAGGATGTGGGGGTACAGAGATTCCCCTCTAAGGTTGCCCCCTACCATGTGTGTTGAGACATATTTTAGCAACAATTATAAACATAAACATCCTCTCGCCACCACTGCCTCAGCCGTGGCACAAGACAGTAGCCATGGCTCTTTCGCTATCACTGCTCCCTTTTCTGCTGATGTTGGCAGAGATCAACTCCAGATATACTTTAGGGAAGGAATATCCTTTTACTACTTCCCCAATGACGACTGCAGAAGAAACAACGCCTATGGAAAGAACTACGTTTCTGCCAACTACGTTTTGGCCAGCTCCGACAATTATTGGTGGACCTTTTCTAACCTGCCCTGAAAAATGCCAAGTGAGGAACAAGTACGGAGATTGTCGCACGGATTGGGATTGTAAATTATCAGGTACGTTTTCATTCAGTACCCCATCCATGGCATCCATAACAACAAAAAGTTCAGAGTCAGATCTGGCTGTCAACGCTGCTGAGAAACTGGCGTTTGGGCGATTCTTGGCGATACTAGCAACAGGAGTTCCATTACTTTGCTGTACTGGTATTTTTTAAGGTGTTTCAATACGTACCGCAACAGGAGTTCCGCTTCTTTGCTGTACTGGTATTTTTCAAGGTGTTTCAAGGAAGTAAAACTCAGTTAATGCATTGTCTTATTTAGTGATGCAAAGGTAGTTGTCCAGTTATAAATATGTAATCAAGAGAAAATCAGGAAATATTGTTATCCTTTAGAGAAGCCAAAATGTTGCCAAATGATGGTCAAAGTGTTTTGTTATAGTTTTTGAAGAAAAGAGAAGTGATTTGGTTTTTTTTTTTCAATTTGTTGCTTGTCATAAATGGTTATATTTTCTATTAACCCGAGACCCGTAAAAAATCTGTATTAATGCTTAGAGTGTTGAAATATGAATTAAAACAAACTGATGCTTGTTATGAACAACAGGTGTGTGTGTGTGTGTTTTTTTTTTAATCTTGTTTACAATAAGAAAATACAGTTGCTAATTCTTTATATGCTTATCATTCTCATATGACTGTGACACCAGGACGGGCCAAAAAATAATAAAATAAAACAAACCTCATCGGGCCTGGGCACGAAGAATACATAAAGTAAAGAGAAACAGAGTACGTTTGTTAATCCTAATTTGTTTTTGTTTCTTCTACTAGAAATGAAATAATTATAAAATAAAAATAACTATAAAAAGATGTTTTTGCCCAACTAGTAAGACATAGACTCCTTATAAATATTTTTTCTTTCTGAAAGCTGTGGAGAGGACATTTTTGCCTATGCTTAACTTTTGGAGGATTTCTTAACATCATTAATTCCACATATCTAATTGTAGATTCTCAGACATACTTAAGGCAATATCTCCATAATATGATTTTATGTACATATATATATATATATATATATATATATATATATATATATATATATATATATATATATATATATATATATATATATATATATATATATATATATGTCGTATGACTTCCGTCATGCTGAAGCCAGTCCGTCATGCTGAAGCCAGAATCTGAAACTTGTAACACATCTTGAGGGGTAACGGTTAGTCGAGGCCACGGATATTCTATTACATGCCCTCACTTTTATTGAGTTTTGGGTGCCGCCCATGTGTTCCCTTGGGATCACCAAGATTTGTGGCTAGGCACCTGGAACTAACCGCTGGCGCCATGCACCCCCCCCCCCAAGAGGCCTACAGGATAAGGGACCCTCGGTCCTCGAAAACACCACAAGTCGTGAAGAGAAACATGTGAGGCTAGAAGTCAAGGGTGAAATAGAATACTCTCCCAATTGTTTTCTGCGGTGCGGCCGGTGTTTGTAGAGGGCGTCAAGGAGATATGTGACCGGACCCCTGAGGCTTGGCATCCGACATGGAGTACCTGAGGAGGGTGGGAAAGGCCAAGAAGTTAGCCATTTCCTAAACCACAACAAACATAAGCAAGTGTTTCGTACGCAGGTACACGCCCAGGAGAGATGCCCAATAACTCCTCCCCGGAAGTAGGCGGGATTCCACTTTGAACCTGGCGTTGATTAGCTAGGACTAGATCTCACTGATTTCATTGGAGAATTGGATGTTAAGCCACGCCCTGCCCCTGGGGGTATTTAAAGAGCCACCCAGGGCAGGGACAGTTAGTTAGAACTTTGCCAGGGGCACGAATAGATCATAGATTGTGATAGTCATAGGGTGGGGGCATTGGGGCATTGAGGCGTCGGATGTGTTGTACTCTAGAATAAATATAAGCAAAGGAACTACTGCTTGTCCATTCTTACCTTGTAACCACGCTACCATAATTATAAGTTTATATACGTAGGAGGAAAAGCCCTACGTCAGTGGTGTCATTAGATGGGATAATCAAAAGCAATACGTCAGTGGTGACGCTCGGTGGGATAATAATAAAATCCTTACGTCAGTGGTGGCAGTGCGGTACGGATCTTCACGAGAAAAAAAAAAAAAAAAAAAAAAAAAAAACATACGAAGAGACAGGTGAATGCCAGTGCAGACCCGTGCAGAGAAAATAAGAATGGCAAAAGCAGAAATCCAACATCTCCCAATTCAAGAAATGAGTGACGAGGCCAAACACCGGAGAAGTCTCGAACTGGAGGAGCAAGTGCGGCGCCTACAAGCACGCGCCGACGCCGCTCCGTCGAGAAGGAACTTGGCCGACGCCGACAGTGAAACCGATGCCTCAAACATCGACGAACAGCCGGCCGCTCCGAACCCCGTGGTGACACAGGGAACGCAGCAGGACATGCCCCCACCCTGTGCCCTGGTTGTAAAGACGCCTCGAGTCAAAAATTCACTTTTATACCTCGACGGCGCAAATGTAAAAGACCGTGAATGTCCGTCCATAATTCCCGCGACCGACTTCCTGAAATACTTGGGTCTGCGGATGAGAAGTGACGAGTGCTCAAATAGAGAATATTATAAAACTTTGAAGGAACTATTTCTAAGATATTTCTTAGTAAGCCGAAGTGTGACCGGAGCATTGAGTGAAAATGCCCATTACAAGAGGTGTAAGTTGCCGGATCCGACCAAGAAGACGGCGATTCGTCGATTTTACTCGAAGAGAAGAAGGAGAACCCTCTCCTTCCTTGCCTTCTGCCATGAAGTTCTCCAGGACCACCTCCTTAAAATAAGCTAAGTACTTGTGATCTGTATCCAGTGAGTAATGGGACAATTAGTAAAAGAAATTGAGGTCGGTGGACGCCGCCATTTTATCTTGTAGTTATGCTTTGACTCAGCCAACCCGCTTATAAGGGGTGTGGCGCTTAATAAGTTGATAAAAGTAGAATTTCTGTACCCATTACTAACATGGATAATTTGTACTAATAGCTATAAGCAGTAATAAACTCCATTTTTGTTATAATGTGAATAATGTAAAGAAATTTCGTTGGAAGTGCGTTCCATTTATTTGTATTAATGCTTAGATTGAATTTTAAGAACGCGAATGTATCGATTTTTAATTGACAAATTTAATGCACGTGAAATCACTATTACAGTCTATTAATTTCTAAAGCGTAAGAATTATAGTGAGAAATATACGTGCATCTGCTTTTAAGAGTTTCATAGACCACGTGTGGCTTTCGAGAAAAGAATGCGGAAGTGACCATTCGATCTCCCAACCTCGTTATTGTAAATCTGTAGTAATTGTACTGATCCTTGATATTTTAAAGTACGTGTAGAATCATTGTTATATTAATTTCTTAAAGCGTAAGAAATAGAGTGTTAAGATTGCGCCTGTTTTTAAGTTTTTTTTCTTTTTTTTGTTTTTTTTCTCCGCGGGAGGAATGTTTTAGCGAAAGAAAGACATAAACGACAGATCGTTCTTTTTGTGTTATGATGATGGGGAATTAATATTACGATACGTGTGTGGCATGTTCTTTTTGAAGAATAAGAAATTTTCGTGATATTAGTTAGAGATGAGTTTTTTTTAATTTCACGCTATGCAGGTGAAAGTAAGAGTAAATTAGAGTAGTTTGTGCTGTCCTAGAATAGGGAAGGTTTTTCAGTGTCACCCAAACGTAGCTTCAAGGGAGTAGAATGTTTGTTTGTTCGTTAGAATGGGACTTAGGACTGGTGAGGAAGTCTGTGACCGCACGGCTCAGCCGAGATTTCACCTTTACTCTTCTTCAGAGAGACCGGGAAAGGAAAACCAACGTTGTAAATAAAAGGGAATTTTACAGAAAGGGGATGATTGTTTTGAAAGTGATATAGCGAATGTGATAGCGAATGAGTATGAATGACTGGGGGTATAATGGGGGGGTTGCTCTAGGGGGTGAAATCGCGGAAAGCACCGTTAGGAAGCATGATTGGGGAGTCTGCGAGGATCGTTCCCCTGCTCCGCCAGGTCCTTCTGCATGCCATATCAGAGTGTATTTATGGGAGGTGATGCGCTGTTGCAATATCTAGTGAGGGATATGGATGAGAAGGTAATTCTCCACCTGCCCAGATATGGTTGAAATGCCGAGTTTGTTTTATTTTTGTTTTGTCCCCTACTCCGCCATTGAGATTATTATTCGATTTCCGAGAGATTCCAAGATAGATGTTACGTGATAAAGGACGTGAATCTATGAATGATTCTTTATTTTCTTTGCTAGCTGCAGTATATACATTATTTGTCTGAAGAGATATGTTAGATTGATAAAGTAAAACTTTGCGAGTTTTAGCCATGATAATGTTTTATCAATATTATTTCGGCTTGGTCATAAAGAAAGAGTGAGAGCTGACACGAAATAACAACAAGAATGTTACACAGCTGTATCCCGTATTTGAGAGAGCAGATATAAGTCAAATTCGAGATAGTAAAAGAAGATATATATTTTATGTTTGACTTGTTTATGTACAACTCCGTACGAGATTTGGAAGTTTAAGCAAAATGTATTCCTTACTGTTGATAATGAAATATACTTTTTGTTTTTATTATTGCATACACAGAGATAGACTTTTTATATTCTTAGATACCCGTTTTTGTTATAGTTCTTTTTGTATTGAAGAAATCTTTAAAATCTTACTTAAAGGATTCTGAAAAGATTATCTAGAGATAACCATGGTTAATCCCTAGCATTTTCATGAATTTTAGATTACAATCGGGCTAATTAAAGATAATTGAGATTATTAGAGATTATTTGCTGAGTTTTAAAGTTAAAATTAATGACACTTAAGTCCTTTTTAAGAAGTTGTTAAGAAAAAGATATTTGTACTTTTGTTGATAGTAGTAGGGATACTGTCACATATGATTTTAGTTTTCTTGCTTTAATTTCATCAGTGTGTGTGCTTCGACTTAACCCTCTGATTTATAGCATGAAAAGAGAGAGATTGTCATTATAGACAAGGATGTGTATGCTGTTACAGTAAAGTCCTTATCAAGATTAAACAGAGAGGAATGGATTTATGCTTCGACAGTTCTGCAGTTGTACACTAAGTTCTTTTTGCTTTTGTTTTGTTAATGAGGAAATAAGAATAGCCCTCTGACAATAAACGTAAGACTCTATCGATAGTCATTGCTAACGTTTGTTCACGTTCATTTGTTTATTTATTTTATTATTAGAGATACTCTGCGACACTTTTTTATTTTCAGTACAAGTTAAAAGGAAGAGGCCCGTCTCAGCTGACACAGACTGGAGGCCATGACGTATTTCAAGGTCGCCCAGTCTCTCTCTCTCTCTCTCTCTCTCTCTCTCTCTCTCTCTCTCTCTCTCTCTCTCTCTCTCTCTCTCTCTCTCTCTCTCTCTCTCTCTCTCGCTCTCTCTCTCTCTCTCTCTCTCTCTCTCTCTCTCTCTCCTACCTTTCACTCGACTCTGAGCCTGACAGAGGCTCCGTTCAATGCTAAAAGAACGTTGCTGTCTTTGATTTTTTGTGTGTGTTTTTTTCCAGCAAAGCTAGGCGATAATTGTGCCTACATTTTATTGCAGTCAATAGATTGTTGCATGCTGTTATTGCATAAATACTGACAAGATATCGGTAGTACCGCCATTTGCATAAATATTTTAACCACATGGCGCAACTGTTTAGAGAATAAATAGAACTCCCGTTGACAAATTGTGGAGCCAGCAAGTTGCCACTTATGCTATATATATATATATACATTGATTATGACAGCAGGAATTTGAATATTAAAGGAGACTGTGTTAGAATAAGCATCACTATGAAACATAAGTATAGAACTCTGTTCTTACTTCTGAATATCAGTCTCCATTGTATATATATTGATATTTTTGATTTAGTATATTTATTTTTATTGTTTATTATTCTCATTTTTTAATCATGATTATTGGTAATGTTATTATGTTGACTGATATTGTTGCTATCTCTCAATGGCCTGTTGCTAATTATTATTTTTGAAATGAAATCAGCAGTAACTTGATGATTTGTATCTTTTATCTGAATTCATACTTGATGTTACTGTAGCCACCGCTAATAAGAATGTTTCTTTAGTGGCTTTTCTCAGCATTTAATGATTGTTCTTTTTGACATTTATAGTAGAGTAATGCTATGTAGCAGTTGCTAAGTCCTAAGTATCTTGGAATAATAATCTAGTTGTGTAGACACATACCTTCCATTACCACCCTATTCCTAGGCAGCCCCGACCTGCAAGTTCTAAAAGTCTTTAGATTTTGTCCGTCAGACAAGTCCCTAGTGCCCATTGAATAGAGATTGCAATCACTTGCAGTTGCAGGGGAGGCAAAGTATAGCCTCGATTACCAACGTATGGCCATTGTTGGTACCCTGAAGTCATAGGGAACCTTTCTTACAACTGTAGTAGTGACATAGGTTCAAACTTTCATCCCGAGATCTACTTCGAAGGTACGCGCGAGGGCCGTAAAGGAAGGGAAACGCTGTGACGTTGCAGGTCTCCTGCGTGGTGGTCTTAGTCAAGATCGGCCGAGGGCGGGACGAGGAAGCCGGGCTGGAAGGATTCGCGGGATGGGGCCCAGTCCTTGTCCTTTTTGTTTTGCCTAACCGAGTAACGGAGATATGGCAACAAACCTGGGCCTGCAGCGAGGACGGCGGGGGAGTGAAAGCGAAAGAATCCCCGAGGGAAACCGTGGAATCGCACCTAGCAAGAATTCATGAGCAAGGGACAGAGAAAACGAAAGTCGTCCTGGACAGAGAAAGTAAAAGTCGTCCTAGACAGGGAAAACGAAAGTCGTCCTAAGACAGGGAGGACAGTCCTAAAAGAATAAAAGATTTAAACTACTTTAAAAAACCCAGATAATCTTGATGAAATCCCAGAAACAAGGAGACCCCCATACATGTCATAACTGTAGTAAAAAGAGAGGAAAAGAAACACAGAGAAAGTAAAAGTCGTCCTAGACAGAGAAAACGAAAGTCGTCCTAGACAGAGAAAACGAAAGTCGTCCTAGCCAGAGAAATTAAAAGTCGTCCTATCCATTGGTCTCTGAATAGTAATATAATATGAAAGTAACACATGTTTTGTTCCAGGAGTAGTTTTTAAGGCTTAATTTTAAGACAAATCAATGCCTCTAATAATGATAGGAATAGAATTTATGAAGGTAAGGTCTCTTATAGAAATTACTGTTGATGTTATGGTCTATTGCATTTTACATGTTTATACATGCTAATACTCTACTTAATTGTTGGCTAATGTTCTAAATGAGTCATAGTTCTACTGTGGTTAGCTCGATTTTGTCTTTTAAAGAAACGAGAGAAGTAGATGAATTAATGTTTTGATTTAAACTGACTTTTTGATCTTAATTAATGTTTAATATTAGTTTCACACTGGAATTATGTTGTTTAAATATAAGAATATGTTTGTATTTCAGATTTCCAACAAGGAAATAGACCCTGCATGCTCTAGTTGTCTGTAAAAGTACTCTATATATGTTATGTTTGTGTAATTTGTATAGGAATTCTTAGAAAATAGCTTAAATAATTCGGCCCCATTTCTATTGTAAACTAATGTTAGCTAGGATATGTCCAAGAGCTCCCGGAAAATTAGCCCATGCTTCGACTGAAATAAGAGATATTTCAGTTTTGGTTGGGAGGGATGTCGTATGACTTCCGTCATGCTGAAGCCAGTCCGTCATGCTGAAGCCAGAATCTGAAACTTGTAACACATCTTGAGGGGTAACGGTTAGTCGAGGCCACGGATATTCTATTACATGCCCTCACTTTTATTGAGTTTTGGGTGCCGCCCATATGTTCCCTTGGGATCACCAAGATTTGTGGCTAGGCACCTGGAACTAACCGCTGGCGCCATGCACCCCCCCCCCAAGAGGCCTACAGGATAAGGGACCCTCGGTCCTCGAAAACACCACAAGTCGTGAAGAGAAACATGTGAGGCTAGAAGTCAAGGGTGAAATAGAATACTCTCCCAATTGTTTTCTGCGGTGCGGCCGGTGTTTGTAGAGGGCGTCAAGGAGATATGTGACCGGACCCCTGAGGCTTGGCATCCGACATGGAGTACCTGAGGAGGGTGGGAAAGGCCAAGAAGTTAGCCATTTCCTAAACCACAACAAACATAAGCAAGTGTTTCGTACGCAGGTACACGCCCAGGAGAGATGCCCAATAACTCCTCCCCGGAAGTAGGCGGGATTCCACTTTGAACCTGGCGTTGATTAGCTAGGACTAGATCTCACTGATTTCATTGGAGAATTGGATGTTAAGCCACGCCCTGCCCCTGGGGGTATTTAAAGAGCCACCCAGGGCAGGGACAGTTAGTTAGAACTTTGCCAGGGGCACGAATAGATCATAGATTGTGATAGTCATAGGGTGGGGGCATTGGGGCATTGAGGCGTCGGATGTGTTGTACTCTAGAATAAATATAAGCAAAGGAACTACTGCTTGTCCATTCTTACCTTGTAACCACGCTACCATAATTATAAGTTTATATACGTAGGAGGAAAAGCCCTACGTCAGTGGTGTCATTAGATGGGATAATCAAAAGCAATACGTCAGTGGTGACGCTCGGTGGGATAATAATAAAATCCTTACGTCATATATATATATATATATGTATATATATATGTATATATATATATATATATATATATATATATATATATATATATATATATATATATATATATATATATATATATATATATATATATATATATATATATATATATATATATATATATATATATATATATATGATTGTGACACCAGGACTGGCAAAAAAAAAAAAATCAGGCCTGCGTACGAAGAAAATATAAAGAGAAATAGAGATGGGGAATGTTGTGACTTGTCAGATGTGAAGGGATAATAAGACATGTGTAACGAATATCCAAGAATATTCGGTGTTGATGTAGGCATAACACATAACCGTAACTGAAGGAACACTTAACATGGAACTGTCCTGGACAGTCCAATTCAAGTTTTAAAAAATCCTTCAGCTGTAGTATCGCAACGGGCGGCTGGTGCCATGGGCCAACCTACTACTGATAAGATATTTAAGTTACAGTTACCCTCACATACATACAACTGTACTCACAAGGAACATATTTAAAAAAAAAAAAAACACGACGGGAAAACATATGTTAGGAGCCTATGGGCACCTCTGAAAACAGCCAAATTAGGCACCCCATGAAATCCACGCGCGCGCACGTGACCTTCTGGAACCAGTTCCTTCAAACCTTCCTAGTCGTGTCATTTACATGTTAAGAAAAAATAAGAATATAAATAATAGACTTAAAATGCAAAGTTCGCAATATATCGATATGATCGCATGATTGAAGGAAGACTTAACATCGAACTGTCCAGGACAGACTTATCTAAGTCCACAAGACCCTTCAGCTGTAGTATCACAACGGGCGATTGTTGCCATGGGCAAACCTACTACATATAAAATTTATATATATATATATATATATATATATATATATATATATATATATATATATATATATATATATATATATATATATATATATATATATATATATATATATATATATATATATATATATATATATATATATATATATATATATATATATATACACACACACACACACACAAAGGGGAGATAAAGAAGATAATGACAGAAGATCAGGGGATGGGGCCTCATTAAGATTGTTATACACAAATGCTAATGGATTAGCTGGTAAGGCAGTAGAATTAAAAGATAGGATTCACAACAGTAAGGCAGATATAGTAGCAATTACAGAGACTAAGTTGAGTGAGGACATAAACAGTGTCACAGTTTTTCCTAAGGGTTTCAGAATACTAAGGGTTGAAAGATCTGAGAGGACTGGTGGAGGGATAGCACTGCTCATAAGTGAAAGGATTCAAGTCGAAGAAATAAACTTGGCTATAGAAAGTGAGTTCAAGGAATTTCTTGTTGCTCGCATAAATACTGGGTCAGAGAGCATTATAATAACTGTTGTATACAACCCACCAAGGAACCAAAATAGGCTTGAAGTTTATGAGGAAAGTCATATAGGTACTATTGAAGTCATAAACTCAGTTGTTAACATGGCACGGGAAAAAAAATGTAGGATTTTGATTATGGGAGACTTTAATCATAAAGAGATAGATTGGATAAATCTTGACCCACACAGTGGTGAGGACTCATTCGGGGCAAGATTCCTAGATTGCGTACAAGGGAATTTCCTACACCAACATGTAATGGAACCAACAAGGGCCAGGGGTGGGGATGAGCCATCACTATTGGTATGAACCACCAATTGGAAAGAGTGACCACTGTGTGTTGTTGATGAAGTATATCATTGAAGATATTCTTCCTGAGAGTAGAGGCACTGAGGACATGAGGAGGAACTATCCGAAAGGAGATTACATCAAAATGAATGAGCTTTTTGCAGTTATTGACTGGAGAACCTTATTTTACAACAAATCTGTACAAAAAATGTATGACATCTTTTGTGAGAAATATGGGAAGATAGTAGATTGCTGCATACCTGTCACCAAAGTAGGTGTAATTCATGCCAGAGAGAAATGTTTCGATAATGGGAGTAAAAGAGCTAAGGAGTGGAGAGACAAATGCTGGAAAAGGTATAGGAGGAGAAAAAACATAAATGCCTGGCAAACCTACAAAAGAGCAAGAAATGACTACCTAAGTAAAAGGAGAGAGGCAGAGAGAGATTATGAGAGGGACATCACCAGGAAGGCTAAGGAAAATCCCAAGCTTTTCCACAGCTTTATCAGAGGAAAACTGAAGGTAAAAGAACAGGTTTTAAGGCTAAAGAGAGCGGATGGAAGCATCACTGAGACGGATGAAGAGATCTGCAAAGAACTGAACAAGGAGTTTCAGTCAGTATTTACAGTAGAAAATACCCCACCCCCTCAGATTGCAGTGATAGAAGCTCAAGGGCCGGTATTAGAGAACATCAACCTTACAGCCACAGAGGTATGCAAAGCGCTGATGGATTTAGATGTTCATAAAGCTACAGGTCCCGATGACATATCCCCTCATGTGCTTAAAAAATGTGCAAACACAATATCAGTGGCACTAAGTATCATATTTAAGGAGTCACTGGAGTCGGGGGAGATTCCAAGATGCTGGAAACAAGCAAATGTGATACCTATCTTCAAAAAGGGAAGGAGGGATACGGCTCTGAACTATAGACCTGTTTCCTTTACCAGCATAGTTTGCAAAGTTATGGAGAAACTACTAAGGAAACATATCTCTCTTCACTTGGAATCCTTCAACTTTTTGTCAGTGAGGCAACATGGCTTCAGAGAGGGTAGATCAACAGTAACAAACTTATTAGAATTTTATGATGAGGTAAGCCAAATCTTACAGGAAAGAGAGGGCTGGGCAGATTGCATATTCCTAGACTTCCAGAAAGCGTTTGACACTGTTCCACATGGGAGACTTATTAGGAAGCTGCAATCAATGGCTAGAATAGGTGGAAATGTTTTGGAATGGATAAAAACTTACTTAGAAGGAAGGGAACAGAGGGTTAGAGTAAGACACTCAGTGTCTGAATGGAGAAGAGTTAGTAGTGGAGTTCCACAGGGTTCAGTTTTAGGGCCACTTTTGTTCCTTGTATATGTAAATGACCTACCAGAGTCTGTAAATTCATTCATGAATATGTTTGCAGATGATGCAAAGATTGTGAAGAAAGTAAAAAACGAGAACAATGGTAGAGAACTTCAGGAGGATCTAAATAATCTGCATGAGTGGTCAGAAAAGTGGCTAATGAAATTCAATACTTCAAAATGTAAGGTAATGAGAATGGGTACAAGTGCAAGAAGGCCCAAGCTTGACTACTCGGTGGCTGGAGTACAACTTCAAGAGACAGAAAATGAGAGAGATCTAGGAGTAAACATACTGGCAGATTTGTCTCCAGAAATACATATAAATGGCATAGTAAGGGCATCATATGCATTCTTATCAAATGTAAGGGTAGCCTTCAGGCACATGGACAAGGAAATGTTCAGAAATATTTATGTAACCTATGTGAGGCCAAAACTGGAATATGCAGCCCCCTTTTGGAATCCGCACTTGAAAAAGCACATAGCTAAGCTTGAAAAAGTTCAAAGACATGCCACGAAACTGGTGCCAGAAATACGCAATCTCAGTTATGATGAGAGGCTGAGGGAATTAGACTTACCATCACTCGAAGCTAGAAGAGTGAGGGGGAATATGGTGACAGTCTTTAAATTCCTTCATGGTTATGATAGAGTGGATAGGGATCGATATTTTGATATGGCTGGCTCTAGAACTAGAGGTCATAGTTTGAAGCTTGGTAAGAAAACTTCTTCGCAGGATGTAAGGAAATACTTTTTCAGTGTAAGAGTAGTTGATAATTGGAATTCGCTAACCGAGGAGGTAGTTAATGCTATCTCAATCCATAGTTTTAAGGACAGGTATGATAAGTCTCACTAAGTATAAAATGGAACCGATGAGGAGACGGGAAGATACGAGCTTTGGGCTCTTTCCCGTAAACACAATTAGGTAATCACAATTAGGTAATCACACAATGTTCAGAAATATTTATGTAGCTTATGTGAGGCCAAAACTGGAATATGCAGCCCCCTATTGGAATCCGCACTTGAAAAAGCACATAGCTAAGCTTGAAAAAGTTCAAAGACATGCCACGAAACTGGTGCCAGAAATACGCAATCTCAGTTATGATGAGAGGCTGAGGGAATTAGACTTACCATCACTCGAAGCTAGAAGAGTGAGGGGGGATATGGTGACAGTCTTTAAATTCCTTCATGGTTATGATAGAGTGGATAGGGATCGATATTTTGATATGGCTGGCTCTAGAACTAGAGGTCATAGTTTGAAGCTTGGTAAGAAAACTTGTTTGCAGGATGTAAGGAAATACTTTTTCAGTGTAAGAGTAGTTGATAATTGGAATTCGCTAAGCGAGGAGGTAGTTAATGCTATCTCAATCCATAGTTTTAAGGACAGGTATGATAAGTCTCACTAAGTATAAAATGGAACCGATGAGGAGACGGGAAGATACGAGCTTTGGGCTCTTTCCCGTAAACACAATTAGGTAATCACAATTATGTAATCACACAATGTTCAGAAATATTTATGTAGCCTATGTGAGGCCAAAACTGGAATATGCAGCCCCCTTTTGGAATCCGCACTTGAAAAAGCACATAGCTAAGCTTGAAAAAGTTCAAAGACATGCCACGAAACTGGTGCCAGAAATACGCAATCTCAGTTATGATGAGAGGCTGAGGGAATTAGACTTACCATCACTCGAAGCTAGAAGAGTGAGGGGGGATATGGTGACAGTCTTTAAATTCCTTCATGGTTATGATAGAGTGGATAGGGATCGATATTTTGATATGGCTGGCTCTAGAACTAGAGGTCATAGTTTGAAGCTTGGTAAGAAAACTTCTTCGCAGGATGTAAGGAAATACTTTTTCAGTGTAAGAGTAGTTGATAATTGGAATTCGCTAACCGAGGACGTAGTTAATGCTATCTCAATCCATAGTTTTAAGGACAGGTATGATAAGTATGACTAAGTATAAAATGGAACCGATGAGGAGACGGGAAGATACGAGCTTTGGGCTCTTTCCCGTAAACACAATTAGGTAATCACAATTAGGTAATCACACACACACACACACACACACACACACAGAGGCTCTTTCCCGTAAACACAATTAGGTAATTACATACACACACACACACACACACACACACACACACACACACACATATATATATATATATATATATATATATATATATATATATATATATATATATATATATATATATATATATATATATATATATATATATATATATATGTGTGTGTGTGTGTGTGTGTGTGTGTATATATATATATATATATATATATATATATATATATATATATATATATATATATATATATATATATATATATATATATATATATATATGAGTCCTTTTGTTCACGTTTTCCTCCACCTTTGTTATTTTTCTCAGTTGTGCTTGAGAAGGGATTCAGTTAGGATTCGAAATATTGCATTGTTTTATAAGTATTGTTTCACTGATGGGCTTCCTTACTATTAGTGTTGTATGCTAACTGTTTGTACATATATATATATATATATATATATATATATATATATATATATATATATATATATATATATATATATATATATATATGTATATATATATATATATATATATATATATATATATATATTTTTTTTTTTTTTTTTTTTTTTTTTATTCAACTCCATCATAATAGTTTTTTCCTACTAAAATAACCATTGTTTCATAATTAATCCGCCACTGGGGTAGCAAGCCAGCTCAACTACATGCCAAACCCAAGTTAGAATTAATGGATACATATAGTGACAGGACTCGGGCCATAAAACTTTGAACCAAAAGCAAGAACAACCTCTAAGAGTCTAAGGAGAAATGGCAACTCCTAATCACTTGTTTTCTGGTTTTCCTGGTGCCTGGGCCCGACGTGGGTAATTTCTTTGCCCGTCCCGGTGTCACAGTGATGGAAAAAGCAAGGAGAAGATCTGCAGAAGGAGAAAAGGTTGAAAATATAATTAAATGATGGAATTTTGGTCTTGACATGAGGTTTAGTCTCGCGTTTACGGAAAATATTACAATTTTTACGTCACGGACTCCCTTTTCTACCAAGGGCTAGGACGGTTGCCTTCTTGCGGAGGACTTGTTTTGGCAGATGTACTCGTAACCCTGAGTGCATGCCCTTGCTAACCTCAGACCGTGACGGAGCGCGAACCCTCGACCTGACGCCTCAGAGTCGCGGCCGCTACCGTTATAAACTTTATTTTTGTATAAGAAAGAAAAATAAAACAATACTTGATCTAGCTCTGCGTGTTGGACAGCATTCCACTTGGATAGTATTTTTGTACCTCACCGTGTTTGTAGTGTCGCACGAGAGTTTTTAGATACAAACCGCCGATTTTCAACTTCGATTATATAATGTTTTTTTTTTCTCTTCCCAAGTTCATATTCTAAAATTCATGAATGATAATATATTAGTAACAACAATCCCTGTTTCTCTGTTATTTGTGAATTTACAGTTTTTTTCGCAAATATTTTTTTTTCTTAATGCATAATCAGAGAACTCTTTTTAACTTATAGGCCCAAAAAAATACTTAATTGTGAGGCGATGAGAAGCCGCATAGACGTAATCAGTTTGATCTAGATGTTACTAGTACGAGGGTTGAATGATGCCAACATCCTATGGGGCCATTGTTACCCGAGTAGTGCCACAGTTAGCAGCATGTACCTTCCAGTTCCTTTGTTTTCCATGCTGTTGTTCTTCATAGCAGTTCACCCACATGAGATTTACGGACTACCAACAACAACAACAGAATCAACAACGACCACATTGAAAATGTACGGACAACCAACAATAACAACATAATCAACAACGACCACATCGACGATAATCGGTGGGGCACATCTGCCTTGTCCTCAAAAAGGGCAAGTACGAGGTATCGATGGCATCTGTCGAAATGACATTGACTGCCAGCTCAAAAACTGTCAACATTTTATCACGACTACAACACTGATATCTGTGACTATGAATGAGGATACAAAAGAACATAATAACTCTCAGAAAATTATATTTGGACAAAACTGCGTGGTCTTGATGTTTGGTGTGATAGTGTTTTTCCAGTTGGGTATTTTTTAACTCTTCCAGTAAGAGACTTCAGTCCAGTGATGTGAAACAGGAGAATGCTGGAAAAGAAACATCAATAGTAACGGGAACACCAGAGGAAGAACGTGATAACTCGCAGAATGTTACTATTCAATAGTATTTCAACCAATGGAATGCATGAAAGAGAATGCTGCAGCATTCAGAAAATCAACAAAATATCCATAACTAAATTTATAATGACTGAGGAGGAATGTAATGATTATAAGAATGTTACAACAACTTCAACAAAAAGAAAAAAGAAAAAGAATGACAGGGAGGAAGCATGTCAACGCATGGAAAGTCGACATAACTTCAAAAGAGGATGTCTTTGTATGCAAGTGATGTTTTCAGAAATCCGCCATAGCATCAGTAAAATGAAAGAGAGCCCGTAGGAAGAATGCAACAACTCAGAAAATGGCAACATTCTCTCTCTCTCTCTCTCTCTCTCTCTCTCTCTCTCTCTCTCTCTCTCTCTCTCTCTCTCTCTCTCTCTCTCTCTCTCTCTCTCTCTCTCTCTCTCTCTCTCTCTCTCCAATGATACTTTCTTCAATATACTGGCCGCCATATTGGGAGTCAAGGGGGAGTCATGCAAGTTGGTCTACTTTCACTCACAATTTTTTTTTTCGTATTTAATGGTCTTTAAAAGTTCTGTTCAATAACTTATGAATATGTTAGCACTGAATCTTTATGATCATTCTTAGTTCTATTGTTAAATTGTTATAAATTGTTATGCCATATGTGAAAATTAACTGAACTGTGGATGCTAAAAGTCTTCCTGCTTAAAATAAACAGTGATTATTCTTGTCATGCACATAATTCGTATTATTTTTAATATCATGTTTTAATTCATTTGGCACAATTGTTTTATGTTAGTTTTATACCATAAAGCAGAATGCACAAAATCATGGTAAGTTGTAACATTACATAAATTATCTGCTCTTTTTATGGTAACATCTGCAGGAGCTTCCAAACTGGTGTATGTCTGAGGAACCAGTTTTTGATAACCCTTTCCACATGTGTAGGTAAAAGATCTTGAAGCAGTAGGTGGATGTACGCTAGATTGGTATGCCAAATTCTATTTCTTGAAGTCTAGCCATATATTCTTGAATGTAAGAAGCAATTTCTGAAATTCTGTGGTTTTATATGCATGAGTATAAAAAAAAAAAATTGTAGTCACCGTGGCTCAAGCGGTAGCGTCCGCGACTTTGAGGCGTCAGGTCGATGCTTCGCGCCCCGTCACTGTCTGAGGTTAGCAAGGGCATACACTCAGGGTAATGATTACATCTGCCAAAATAAGTCCTTCGCAAGAAGGCAATCGTCCTAGCCCTTAGTAGAAAACGGAGTCCGTGACTAAAACCGGAACAAGTGTGGAAAACAATTAAATTTCGATAAATTTTCTCCTCTCAATTGGGGGCACAATTACTCACAATAGTACTCTATCTATAAATAGGAGTCATAGTCCCCCTTTTTAAGGGGGGTTGCTCCTTGAGGGAAGATGATACAATAGAGGGGGATTCCCAGTCACCTCGCTCCACCCCATTTGGTCGACTTTTTCGACACTCGGGGAAACACGGAGATTATATTTTTGCTTTCCCCCTCAGGGTAATACGCAGTGATGCGTTTTCGAATTCGGGACTTTTGTTGTGACGGGCTAATCTTTAAACCCGTTAGGCAAAATAAAACAATTCATTTCTGATGTTTTTATAGCTAGCGTTGTACTATACTTTAACCTAACCTAACCAATATAACCATTATTATGATCATTTTATATATATATATATATATATATATATATATATATATATATATATATATATATATATATATATATATATATATATATATATATATATATATATATATATATATATATATATATATATATATATATATATATATATATATATATATATATATATATATATATATATATGAAAAAGTCAAGAGTTTATACTAACAATAATGCATATAATTATGTTGTTGTTGTTATTATTATTCATATTATATATCACTATTAATTCCCACTCGAATGGAATCGGCAAAGACTAGTTGGAGCTGGGGAAGAATGAGTGGCGAGCGATTGTGACGCAGATCTGATGGGCATCTGCTGTTACCACGGGGCTGCATATTGCAGAGGTAGCCCTGTGGTAGGGGCAGTAGGAGGAGTTGGCAGTTTTGAAGCGACACAGGTTGTGGAAGAGCCGGGAGGATGGGCTGTGGCACTCCAGCAGTGCCATCTGAACGGTCGCTAGCTCCCTTGTCATTGCCCATAGAGTAAAGTAATCCCCTTATTGTTTTCTTTCTTTGATGTCGGCTACCCCCCAATTAAAGGGGGAAACTGCCAAGGTAGACAGATAGATAGATAGATAGATAGATAGATAGATATATATATATATATATATATATATATATATATATATATATATATATATATATATATATATATATATATATATATATATATATAAGAGAGAGAGAGAGAGAGAGAGAGAGAGAGAGAGAGAGAGAGAGAGAGAGAGAGAGAGAGAGAGAGAGAGAGAGAGAGGAGGAGGA
Source organism: Halocaridina rubra (assembly GCA_037179515.1). NCBI lineage: Eukaryota > Metazoa > Arthropoda > Malacostraca > Decapoda > Atyidae > Halocaridina > Halocaridina rubra. The sequence continues at coordinate 61,067 of JAXCGZ010002231.1, forward strand.
ACCGGTACAAAGGCTGGCTCTGTGACCCCTGTCTTCACCCTAAATACATCTGGCACCGTCTCACGCCTCATCTGTCAACAATAATCACGACAAACTAAATACAAAAATAATTTTCAAGTTTCAATTAATCGGGAGAATTTTAAGGAGAATAATGGCAGCTGGGGAACCTGTTTCCATTGATGGAAGTTATTTAGAGGGTGTAAGTTAAAACTGCATAACAATTGTGGTCTCTACATGGGTACCGATATTGAGTACTTACTGTTACAGTAAATGCGTTATTTGAACATTTCGTGATTTATTTGCTGCAATGAAGCCAATATGATGTTACCAAACCCAACCTAGTATTCAATCTTGTCTTTTAGTTATTTATTATTATCCCTTCACATCAGACAAATTTCCTGCTTTGCTTTACGTTTTCGTGCTCAGGTCCTATGAGGGCAACATTCATTGTCCTGGTGTCAAAAAAAAAATATATATATATATTGAAAAAATCACTTGAAATTTATAATGCGTTTTGTGTGTCACTATTGCTCCTCATTGGGGGAGGGTGGACACAGATGGTTTGAAAGTTGGGATTGAGGTTGGATGTTCTTAATGCCATCCTGTGGGCTCAAACACTGGTCCGTCACTTCCTAAGTCAAGTGTTCTACCACCCTGCCACGGCGCTCCCCTATACATATTACCGATATTACAGTACATGTTTATTTTTGGATATTTCATTATTTATGAACAATAACCTGACCTAACTTAACGTAGCCCAACCTAATAATTCCATCTGCTTTTGTTAGTCATTCTTGACTCTGGTAAATGTTTACTTTAATACCCCCAGTTTTGGAAAAGCATGCTCATGAAATTTGTCATGTTAGGTTAGGTTAGTTAATCTCCAGTTAAATATCGATAAAATAGTTGGTATTGTTGGTTTTTATATGTCATAAGATATTTTTTCAATGTTTTGAGCTTTCATTAGGGGTGCAAAGCTAAATATTTAATGTACCTAATCGCAGTTATGGTAAATGTATACTATTAGGAGCTTTAAGATTATGTAGTCTTCAGTAAGCTAACCAGTCTTAACCTAACCTGACAGTCAATCCTGACGATTGGGAAAGTTAGGTTAGGTTAGGTTCGTCTGATAAAACCGAAATGTCCTGAAGACATCCAGTTGAGGCCAATGTATATTATCTCACCCCAATTTGAAGTTTCATATATATATATATATATATATATATATATATATATATATATATATATATATATATATATATGAGGCTCTCAACCTACAACGATGTGTGGTTATCATGCATCTCCCATAAATTATTTTGCTTCTTGTGATAATTTTTGGCCTGTATGTCTCCCAAACATAAAGGAGCTTCTTCTGATGGTTGTGCTTTGAAGAATAGGAGAGCCATCACCATGGAAGTGAAATTAGAGATATTAAAACGCTCTGTAAAGGGAGAAACTTTACTACTGCATTAGCATAGGTGCTTATTTAGGTGTGTACGGAAAATCAGGTTACGAAGCGTCTTGCGGAATAGATCTATCACCTAGGTCGAGGATCCTATATATATATATATATATATATATATATATATATATATATATATATATATATATATATATATATATATATATATATATATATATATATATATATTAGATTTTTCATTCAAAATGTATTTTAATAAACTTGTTTGCAAATTTGTCTGTACATTAAATTCTCATATTTGTCATACACTAACCTCCTTTTGAATTATTCAACTATATTTATTACCTGCCTTTTCTCTTTTATTATAGGGTGGTCAGATTCTCCGTATCGGACTGGCATTGAGTTCTACTGAAAATGTACCCATAACGGTGACCAAAATTAGAGCTGGCAGATCCAATCCTGGACTCCGACCACAACATTTAACAGGTAAGTCATTTAGCCTGTAAAATTATTATAATTCTCTTGCCTAATAAAAACGTAGATAGAAAAATTTCCTGACAAACTTTTCCAAAACACTCTGGAATTCTTGTGGACTCAAGTGAGAAAAAATTTTGAGGCATCATTTTTGACACATCTCTACTGTTAATGAGATACTGTAAAGGGAGTTGGGAAAAATGCTTGTCTTGTGCATAGAGTGGCTCAGAAAGAGCACAAATGGAGGTGAAAACTCGTTCCGTGCATAATTTTGTTTGCTAACTTTTTGGTGAGATATTTCATCCTTACTGAAAATTGTTAGATAGGCAGAAATGAGATATTTTGTCATTGTTGGGGAAGATGTAAACAAATCGCAGCTGTTAAATGTATAGTATATCAAGTAAAGTAATTTTAATTTTTACATTTTAGGGCTTCAGCTAACAAGAGATATGAGTAATGGTACCCTCGATGGAGGTCAGATTAGTTCCCAGGAAATCACATTTTATCCGGGTCCTATTGAAGGTGGTAGATATATGGCCGATACTCAGACAGCTGGGTAAGTCTACTTTTGTGTTCCTATTTCTGATTCTATTTCTCGTTGCTTTCTTTCTCTTCATTTCTTAACTGTTCATTCATTTTACTATTCTTTCAGTCTGTCCTTATATTGTGTATCATTCACTTATTTTTGCCTTGTCTTTAAGCTGCTAATTTTTCTTAAATGTTTTTTTGATGCCTGGGCCTGATGAGGGCAGTTTCCATTGCCCGTCCTGGTGTCACACTCAAAAAACAATTAAATCATAAAAAGATTATCAAGTTCTTGAGTAAACATCTACTTAATATATGTCACATGAGTCACTTGGAAAGTTTTGCAGAATGTGAAATCTATTAACAGGAGTTCAGGTTATGATCTGATATATGTACTTTTAACGAGCTACTTTCTCAGCAACTTGGAGATGTTAAAGTCTTGCAAAAGTTTATAGAAATTTTTGGTATTAAAGTTATGCATGCAATAATTATTACTCTGTTGCACATTCAGGGCAAGAATACAGCCTCCGTTTTCTCTTGCATGTTGTAAAAGTCAACTAAATGGGTTGTGCAAAGGGACTGGGAATTACCTTCTTTATATTTACCTCTCGCAGAGTCAGGTTTTTGCTTAGAAGCCACCCCCTTTTAAGGGGCATTATGACTTTTGTGTATTTTAATGCTTGTTCAGTTAATGTTGGAGTGCATGTACTTGTAAGCCTTGTATCTATTCTGTGAATAAATACAGGAGTTGCATTATAAGTGTACTCTCTTTCCATTATTTTTTCTTTTGTGTTATTTGTCACCATCAGTTCCCATTTGGGGGTGGACACAAATGGAATGAAGCTGGGATATTAAGGATGAATGGCCTTCCTAGCACCCCACTGTGGGCTCAAACGCCGGGCTGCCACCTCCCAAGTTGAGCATTCCACTACTGCGCTACAATGGCCTCATAACAGTACTCTCTTTTCATCTATCTAATTTTATGCAAGAGCCATAATCCACCCCATAAAGAGGGTGGCTGAGTCAAAGCAAAACCTGTCTTTTTTTGGGAGGAAAGAGAAAAGTGGGGGTTCCCAGTTTCCTTGCTTTGCCTCATGTAGTTGACTTTTACAACATGCATGGAACATGGGGGAGGTATTATCTATTTTACAGAAATAGAATAACTGCTCTTGCTGAAACAATTGGAATACTACCACTTGATTTGAATACCGCTCATGAAACCCTGAGAAATTTGATAAGTTTTTATCATATGTTAATTATATTTACTAACGAATTACTCTTTAATAATCACTGTGTCCCAGTGTCCATAAGTGAAGCGATAACTAACTTGACAATTTTTGTTATGCAGGAGTGTGAGTTTATTAATTCAAGCCACTTTACCATGTGCTGTTTACGCCAAATCACCCACGAAATTGGAACTACGAGGTGGGACGAACGCCGAGATGGCTCCACAAGTGGACTTCACTATCCATGTAAATATGCATTCGTCTTATGATTTTGTGCATAACTTTTTAGATGATAGAAATAGCCACCATCAGATGTTTAAATTATTGATACATTGAATGCCTAATTGTTTTTGATGGACGATTTTTTAAGATATAAAGGCATTGTGTACTGTAACATAATTGCTGTAAAATTTGAATATGTGTAATTAATTTAATTTCACAGGCATAATAAAAAAATTTCTTTTTTTAGGTTTTCAGAAAAGTCAGTGCCTTTTTTGGGATGAATTTTCGCCTCTTCTTACATAAAAGGTGAATAGTAATGCTATTGATGAGGTTTGATTGCATTCTGTCTTTTACACCATTTATTTTTAGTAATTTTTAAGTCTTATATATGTAATGTGTTACTTTTTTAGTGACTTGGGTCATTATTGTTATTATTATTACTGTTGTTATTATTATTATTGTAGCCAGCATGGCCGAGTTGATAGCACGGGCAACTTGGACTCGTCAGGTTGCCAGTTCAAGACCTGCCATGGTCTGAGGCTAGAAAGGGCATTCACCCAATATAATTGTTGTGCTGCCAAAACCAATGTCCATTTGAAGAAGGCATCGTCATGGCCATAAGTAGAAGAGGGACTCTGTGATGTAAAACCAGATAATTATTATTATTTTTATTATTACTACTATTATTATTACAGACACTCCCCAACTTATGAATGAGTTACTTTCTAAACAGCTGTTCGTATCCTGAATTGTTTGTAAGTTGATATTTTGTATGTACAGTATTGTATAGAATGTACATTATATGTCCGCCAAGCATTCCTACATCATGTACAAAAGTTGTGTTTGAACATAATAAATTTTCTTTTCTTATGTTGACACAGTAATTACCCCAAAAAAATAAATTGTATTAATAAATTGTAATAATAATAATATTGTTTTTTTTACTTTTGAAACTGGTAGAGTAGGCTTGAGGTTTGTATCTCCGGATGTTTGTAAATTGGGGAGAGTCTGTTCCGGTTTTACGTCACGGACTCCCTTTTCTACTAAGGGCTAGGACGGTTGCCTTCTTGCGAAGGACTTGTTTTGGCAGATGTAATCGTTACCCTGAGCAATTGGGGAGAGTCTGTATTATTATTTATATGACTATTCTTTTGCTTTTGGTTTTCAGAGGGTTTTATCCTCAAGGGCAAGGAGAGGTAACGCTAGAAGTCCAACCATCTCCTGAAGGGTTGTATGCTGCAGACTTCACTGATTTTGGAGAATTGGTTTCAGTTTATGGAAAAGCCTATGTAGCTGGGGTACTTCCTATTAAGGTAATTATCCTGCAGTAAGTTTGGAGTAATTGGATCAATGTAAATGCTTCAAAAGAGAGTTTAATGCTTATGAAAATGAATGTAAAAGAGAGGGTATTTATGGCAAGTTTGTGAGAAGAAATATGGATGTTTTAACATTGAGCACCAATTCGTACCAAGCATATTTGAGATTAGATTTCAATGTTATTTTGATATTTGCTCAAAATCATTTTTTGTGCATGATGGGTTTACATGGCAATAACGTATCATTTTATTTGTCAATTAGTCCCTGTAAACGGCCATGGACACAGACAGATTGGAACTGGAGATAAAAGGTTGGATGCCACTTCTAACATCCTGATGTGGGCTCAGTTATTGGTGTGTCTCCCATGTCGAGTATTCTACCTTTATCTCGGTGGCCAGCACAACAGCTCTTATGGTGTGATCTGGTTTTACATCATGGATTCCCTATTCTATTAAGGACTAGGATGGTGCCTTCTTTTTGGAGGACTATGACTTTGGCTCTTATAGTGTGGAATGCATAGATCTTACAGTCCTTCCTTTTTTATATTTAGGTTGCACATATGATGGCAGACGCTGCTAAAAATGTTCTGTACCAGAATCTCCCAAGAAATGTTGTCATTAACATTGAGCGAATCAAGGAATCGCCTGAGAAGGCCGTGGGCAATGGATCTGGCATTGTGTAAGTATTTACGCTCTACTGTACTTACAGTCTTTAAAGGTCTCTAATGGAAGGCAGAGGCAAGGGACAGTGAGAGCACATAGCTTGACTGTATGCTTACTATATAACCAGGATCGTAGACTCTTTCCAATCAAGTGGACCCAGTGGTCTTCAAGCAATGACTGAATAATCAGGTAGACCTACAGGAAATTTACTGACTCCCCAGTTAACTACCCAACATTGCTGGCAAAGATAATAATGCACTTTATTGTTATACCACAGTAGCGCAGTGGTTAGAGTACTTGACTCAGTGATAAACTCATGATCAAGCCCACCTTGGGGTGTTAGGCATGGGAATGCAATTTTAATTCCCCTGTTCCAACCTGTCTGTGTCCACCCCCATTCAATTGGGGATTAATGGTGATACATAGAATGGCAAATATTCTTTTGAGAGAATTTCATTTGATATAGATTGAAAAATTACAAGATAAATATTCACTATGCCTCCCTTTTCAATTGAGTACCTTAATTTTGTTTTCCTTTTTCACAGTTTGTGGGCTGAAACCACCACTGGCTGTGTTTTAGGAGGCACAGCTCTGGGCAGAAGAGGGAGACCTGCGCAGGAAGACGGTATCTCTGCTGCAACGCAGATACTTGAATGTGTTAATAGAAAAGCCTGTGTAGACCAGTACATGCAAGATCAAGTATGTACCTCTTTGCTTTTTTCTTAAGACATGTTCCCATACAAAATGGGATGATTGGGCAACGCTGCTTGGGAACTAACATTTTGGCGCCATCTGTTTTGTAAAGATAATTGGGATATATTAGGTTGCATTAAATTGTCAAAATATAAAAATTTTAGCACCAGAACATCTGTCACCAAATTGGCAGTAGCGCCCAAACCACAGGCACCAAAACGGCTTTGCTGAAATGTACCAAGCCCACTCCTATAGTGCTGTCTCCATAAAGCTTGATAGGGTATTACATCGTTATAAATGGTATGGAAAGAATTTCACCTATCTAGGTAAAAGGGATTTGAAAGTAAAGGGCCAGTATTCCCGTCCTTCCTGGATTATATTTTTCTTGTCAAAAAGCAGCTGATAAATATGAAGCTGGCTGGAGTATGGTGAACTGCTGCTGCCTGCGTATTTTTCAGTACAGATACCCTGCTACCATCATTGGCGTATGGCATAATGATGACAAACAATATATGCTGAGTTTTTCTTATGATTTGTTGCTATTTTCTCTAGAAAATTGACCTTAACTGAAAAGTAGCAGATATTTCATTTTGAATATTAATATCTTCACCCCCTCCTCTTTAAGAAAACTTGGGGTTTGCCTTCAGTATGACCAAGAAAAATTCTCGCTTGCTCTACTTTTGTTTTTCCTTTGTCCTGTTCTTGGGAACTCGTATATCTTTGTCTTAATTGTATAAATTTGCAAGTATTAGGTACTTGTAGTACGTAAGGAAACCAGAGGCAGTGAAACTAACATAATTTCTGTTACCGTAGTTGATATTAGTACTGTATATTAGTTAGGTCTTTTTTTTCTATAAGGTGTATTTAACATTAAAATGAGTTGTTTATGTATTTATATTACGTGACTTCATAATTTGATTTTCCTCTTTGACTTGCTGCTTTTATATGTTATTTATTTATGTTAATACTGGTTGGTGTGATTTCTGAATATTTTTGTTGGTAAACTAAAACAATTAATTTTAATCCAATTCTCTTTCAGATTATTATACTTATGGCATTAGCAAAGGGTAGATCTGTCGTTCGCACGGGTCCCCTCACGGACCATTCGAAGACCGCAATGCACGTCGCGGAACTTATGACTAAGGTAAGGACAGGCTTTTGTTTATTAGTGTTCATGAAACTGATATTACTTAAAAAAAAAAATTTTCTTATAAAATGATAGTTCATAGATTCAAGTAAAATGCAGAGTTTTAAATGTAGAGATGGCCAAGGTAAGTGTAGCTTTTTATATTGTATATCTATTTGATAAAGATATTACTGAATTCCTTTTTATTAAAGTAGTTGATAGAGTTAAATAAATTGCATAGTTGTAAACTTCGAGATTGTAATTTGGTTTTCCAAAGTTTTAAGATGGCAAATATTTTTTTATTAAAAATGTTGATAGAATGTCAGAGTTATAAACCTATAGATGATAATATAGCTTTAGAAAGTTCTAAGATCTCATCGTTATCCCATCCCCTATTCGTTACAGGTAAAATTCCACATCCAGGAGATACAGGGTAGTGAGTGTATTCTAATAGAATGCGAAGGGATCGGTCGACTCCCTCGATGGTAATGCCGTAACGTGGTATGACGATCGGAATATTTATAGTGTAACGGTTTTTGTAATGTGTATTATAAGTAAAAACAAAGGACAGTATTTGAGCCTTTTTCACAATGTCTTTTTCACAGTCCTGGTTATAAAGTATGACTGAAGATGAACGCATGTAATAGGCTCAAAACTCTACCATTGTTTTTAGGGTAACCTTAGGGTGGTCAGGAATTAATATATTTACAGGGTAACCTTACTTTACCTAACCTAACCCAAACCTAACTAACCCAACTCACCTCAACCTAATGTCATCTTATCAGGTTGTTCTGGGGTTATTCATCTTTACAAATCACTTGACTAAGTTGTTTGACTTTACAAGATAAACAACAACTTTAATATAGAGTCTCGGGGTTACTAATCATTACCAGAGCCTTTCTTACTTGCAATAAAAATTCGTGTGAAAAAAATAAACAGGAATTTATAAACTGCAAGCAAATTGAAGTAAATTTTTGAAACATTTTATGTTATTTTTTCAGTCTGATTATTTTTCTGTGAAATGTGTGTTGTGAAGTGTATACTTGTAGAACTTACCAGCATGATTATCCGATTGACTACTGCTGTATAATTTCTTGAATCTAGTCCTTATATTAGATACCTACTTGCATACAAAATGGCCTCAAGCTCCCTAGTAAGGGGAGGTGGCTTAGTCAAAACATGCATTCAGTGTAAGCCAAATATACCTCGAATAGCCTACTCCTTTTGATTCCTTTGGGATAAAGAGTTGCCACCAACTCCACCATCTTTTCGGTGACCCATGTAGGTTGGTGGGGGAGAATTGAGCCAATACTTTATCTCCAAGGATTTAAGCGGAGTGATTGAGGTATGTTTGGCTAATGGTCAATGTGTGTGCCTCGACTCGGCCACTTCCCTTACAAGAGGAGATTGTGGCCATTATATATGTAAAAAAGCATAATGCATTAAGGTATCAAAGCTTAATGTGGATAATAGTAGGTTTTGAAGACGGATGTTCCACAATAGTCAAATTGTTAGTTAGGGTATCTGTGATAATTTCCTTTTTTGTCTTCAACATTTTACCCATTCTCTATGGGATCGCTGTTTCTTGCCAGCCTTATTTTTACCTTCTGAGTCGTGTGTCTTGTTCCCTTATCCCTCATATCACTTGCAATTTTTCCTTCCATTGGAACTTCGGCCTTCATCTTCTGCGCCTTCCCTCCGCCTCTCTATCCATACTCCTACACACATGTTCTCTTCTACTCTTCGCATTGATGGTATTCCTATTAAAACTTCAGAGTGACTAAAATACAGTACTTTCAGAGACTTAGCATTATGTGCAGATGTATTTTTTACACACAAATTGGGCAATTTTGTACTTTCAATTGATTGTATAATAAAAACAAATATGCAATGCACTAAAAACTATGCTTGCATGCAAGTTCATATGTATGAGCCATGAAAATATATAGTATAGAGCAAGTATAACATTACATTATGTAACTGTGGTTATCAGAATTGTGGGCCATGGTTGACTGTGTATAATTAAAAGTGTGGGAAGCAACACTGCCTATAGAGGGCAACTTCTCTGTCTCGTTAATAGTTGACAAAAACATCTGGTATCTTAGATTAAGTTTCAGAGTTGAAAATAATTTTGACTAGTTTTAGGTCTTGCAAAATGACTCTGTTAGTAAAATATAAATGTACACTCCTTTGTGCAGCAGTCGTTTGTGATTGAGATCACTGTATGCCAAAATTTGTGTTCCACATTTGTTGTCTTTTTTAATGTATTTGTAGTAAAATAGCTTAAGAAAATGTGATTAAAACATATGCAAAGAGCCAATGGAAAATAGAGAAAGCAGCAGACAACCAAGCACATTCATGCACAGTTATCCCTCTTCTTACACGGTTTTAACTTAACATAAATGGTTGGAAAATATTAAAAAAGAAAGAAAAATTTTCTTAATATTTTCCATAGATATAATACCTTATATCAACCACTAATTATATTTAAATATTTTTTTTATATATTATCTCTCCACCCAAGCACTTTTGTGTACAGTTTTTCCTCATCTTACACGGTTTCAACATATATGGTTGGAAAAAAAAAAGACTAAATTATGTAATGTTTTTCCCTAAATATAATACCTCGTAGCAACTACTGTACCGTTTTACATATATTTGAATAGTATTAGGTATAGTTTAAGTACATTGCAATAATCTAGCCATGAATTAAAGTATTCAGGAAGTTGGGAATAGAATATATGCAATGTATAGACACATTTGTGCAAAGATTTTCGATCTTAGGAAATTTTGACTTGCACGGGGATTAATCGAACCAGTTGATAGTGTATGATAAAGGATAACTGTATTTTGTATGTGCAATATTGGTGCAACGGAGGATGTATATTTGAATTATACTGAAGCAGGTTATCCAGTGTTGCTTCCTTTATTTTCTGGTGGAATTTTTTATATTGTCTTCGTCTGTGTGAATCAGAACAAATATGTACCCCTTTAAGAATACAGGTGAGAAGCTTCGTACAAATATGGCATGGTGAATATTATTTATTAAAAAAGCATCTTTATGCACTGAGAAGTAATATACTGTATCTGTATATTTAAAGGTACTTTATATTATTTAATCACTTGTGTATGCAATGCAGGAAACTGATTTACAAAGACATTATATATAATATCTATATATATATATATATATATATATATATATATATATATATATATATATATAGAGAGAGAGAGAGAGAGAGAGAGAGAGAGAGAGAGCACTCGACTCGGGCAGTTACAAATCTGCCATCAAACCCCCTATGGGGTTTTAGCAAGGGCATACAACCTTGATTCTGCTGGTGCAGCCTGTCTGTGTCACCCCCATTTGGGAATTGATAGTAACACATAAAACGTCAAATGTATATAGGAGCTGCAATAGGTCAGTGGTAAAACACACGAGTTGGGATGCGACTAATGTGGTTTGAGTCCACTGGAGGTGTCAGGAACAGCTACCAGCCTTAATCCTTTAGCTCCAACTTGGAATGTGGAAAAAATGTTGAAGAAGATCGTAGACAGGGAGGTGATATGCCTTTGTTGGCAGTGTCCCTCACTAATTTCATTAAAAATTAATGTCTGGAAGACAAAGGAAGAGTAGGTATACCATCTACATTTAATTCTGTGAAAAGATGAGGTCCATATCTTGGAAACAGGAATGTATTATATTTTTTGCAAAGGCGTTTTAGATAGTTTTCTTCATGAGATATTGCCCATTAAAGGTTATGGGTAACGTAAGTAGTTATGGTGTATTAAGGAACATGTGACTATATGAAACAATAAAGGCAAGACAAGGAAAATCTGGGAAGATTTTATGCCCTTTATTATTGTGAAGCATTTCCCCATATACCGTATTGGTTTGGAAAATGGAAATGTGATTTTTCCAATGATATGCAATGTGAAGAAATTACTTTCAGTAATTTGCATACATGACATTGACAGATTGGATCAGGATTGATATTTTGAAATGGGTGGCTCTAGAGCTAGAGGACATAGTTCAAAACTCCGCAAGAAAACTGCAGTGCAAGATCTAAGTAAATACTTTTTAGGGTAAGAATTTTTGATGATTGGAATTCGCGAAGTGGGGAAGTAGTTAATGCTAATTGCATTCATGGTTTAAGGATAGATATTAAAAACTGTCATTGAGTAAAAAATGTAATCATGCAGGAGACGGGGAGCTACGAGCATAGGGCTCTTTCCTGTGGGCACAATTAGGTACTTAAGGTATCGAAGCCTATTTAATTTATGATCCAGCCTAAGCTGTTGAGAGGAAAGTAAAAGAGTAAGTGAGGGAATGGCCATCTCACATCTTGGAAGAGGAAATGATTCCGTGTCTATAGTAAGGGAATGCTATAAGAACATAAGAATAGAGGACACTGCAACATGCCTACTGGCACACACGAGGCAGCTCCATTTATCGTGAGTTGCAAATATATGGGGTACAATTTGTACATTTAAGCCTCGCTTTCATAATCTTTTGAGGGGGGGGTAGGGCAACTACCCCATAGGACGATTGCCCCTAGAACTATTGTCCCTATGACAGTTGTCCCCGACCTAAACTACCCCCTATCCTAACTTAACCAAGTGTGATATGTTAGTTATTTATATTGAACATTTTTTCATTTACTATTTTTCATTTATATGATATATTCCACTTTAATATGATCAAGGGACACTTCCGTCTGCTTTTGCTTCAAGATTTAGAGGATTTTCTCCCAGGGGAATCGTCCCAGGGACAATTGTCTTAAGAGTCAGTTGTCATAAGGGGCGTAGTACCTGTATAAGTTTGCAGGTTTGTCTGATCTTTCTCCAGTAATAAGCAAGTAAGGCACTCATTTACGAAAATAAGAATTCACAAACCAGGAGAATTCGAAATTCTAAGTGGCAAAGTTACCCCCAAAAATGTGAAAGAAAATGGCCATATAATTGGATTAAAAGAAAACGGATGTAAACTTTGATTTTTAACGGCTAACAGTTTTATTCAAGTTTATGTAAACTTGAAAGAAAAGAAAAAAATATATATATTTTTGCTTTTAATGACATAGGGGAATCCCAGAAGTACTTATCATACGCAGTAAATAAATTTTAATGATTTTTTTTTAAATAAAGGCGAATTTGCCTGATTTTCGTAATATACTTCGAAGAATGTAATGATTACCAATAATCATTCTTATTGTGAAATATATATGAATTGATAACTTAAAATGACTTCATTGTGTATAATCTCTTGAATGTTGTTGCATTATAAGGTTGGGTTAGGTTAGATTGTAATTGGATAATAATTCTTTTCCCTCAACCAATTCCAAAAAAAAAAACTTAGAAACTGTCCCACCCAATTTCCAATAATGCAATTTTGTACAATAAATCTAAGATAAAATTTGGTTCAGGTAAAGATTAGTTTGTGTGTGTGTTTCTTTTACTTGTGCTCACGGAGAAGAGCCCAATGCTTATATCTCATCGTCTCCCATATTGATGTCATTTTTGTTACTGTATAATACGCGTCACAATAAGTTTCCATGAATGGGGGTATACACAGGTTGGAGCAGGGGAATTAAAACCGGAATACCTCCCTTGGATCACGGTCTCCAGAAATACATATAAATGGCGTAGTAAGGGCAGCATATGCATTCTTATCAAATGTAAGGGTAGCCTTCAGGCACATGGACAAGGAAATGTTCAGAAATATTTATGTAACCTATGTGAGGCCAAAACTCGAATATGCAGCCCCCTTTTGGAATCCGCACTTGAAAAAGCACATAGCTAAGCTTGAAAAAGTTCAAAGACATGCCACGAAACTGGTGCCAGAAATACGCAATCTCGGTTATGATGAGAGGCTGAGGGAATTAGACTTGCCATCACTCGAAGCTAGAAGAGTAAGAGGGGATATGGTGACAGTCTTTAAATTCCTTCATGGTTATGATAGAGTGGATAGGGATCGATATTTCGATATGGCTGGCTCTAGAACTAGAGGTCATAGTTTGAAGCTTCGGAAGAAAACTTCTTTGCAGGATGTAAGGAAATACTTTTTCAGTGTAAGAGTAGTTGATAATTGGAATTCGCTAAGCGAGGAGGTAGTTAATGCTACCTCAATCCATAGTTTTAAGGACAGGTATGATAAGTATCACTAAGTCTAAAAATGGAACCGATCAGGAGACGGGAAGATACGAGCTTTGGGCTCTTTCCCGTAAACACAATTAGGTAATCACATACATACATATAGCATATATACAAAGAAGGATTTCGAGAGAAAAAATTAAACATGAAAATAGGAAAAATAATCGTAATAAGAAATGTAGTGAAAGGGAAACATGAAAATGAGAATAATTGTGGGAAAAACAGGAAGAATTATTAGAAAATAGACAGGAATATGTGAGAACATAAAAAAAAAAAAAAAAATGACAAGAAAGACAGAGACAGCTGAAAAAAAAAGATAATAAGGAATACAAAAAAAGAAAATTAGGAAACGTTTGTTGGGAAATAGAATATAAACAGAAAAAAGCCTGGCACAGACTGAGAAAGAATAATAGGAATAAAAAAAAGGGGTTTAAATGAAGATATAGTGATGGAGGGAATGAATGAGGTTTATGGGGTTAGTAGGGAGTGTATGGGGTCAGAGGGGGGGGAGTGTGTCTTTGAAATGAGACCCATTAAACTCTTGAAGTCCCCCATTAGGCAGTGCGTACAAATCAATATCTTAGATGAATAAGCTCTCTCTCTCTCTCTCTCTCTCTCTCTCTCTCTCTCTCTCTCTCTCTCTCTCTCTCTCTCTCTCTCTCTCTCTATCTATCTGGAATATATATGTATCTTATTTGAATACCCAATGTACTTTGGAAATAAAGGCTTATTATTATTATTATTATTATTATTATTACTCTCTCTCTCTCTCTCTCTCTCTCTCTCTCTCTCTCTCTCTCTCTCTCTCGCTCTCTCCTCTCTCTCTCTCTCTCTCTCTCTCTCTCTCTTCTCTCTCTCTCTCTCTCCTCTTTTGTGGTAGGTTTTAGCTGAGAGTAGAAAGAAATGGTGGGGATTTATATTTGGGAGGGGGGTGTTGCATTAGGGAGGGAAGTGCCCTCAGAGGTTTCAATTGTCATTTGCTTGGGACCTATTAGATGCAAAGTTTTTTAAAGAGGATTTTTGTTTTTATTTTTATTTTTTTGCAAAATTTGTGTGTAATATATATATATATATATATATATATATATATATATATATATATATATATATATATATATATTTTTTTTTTTTTCCCACACAATAAAATTTTATGCTAATGATGCAATATTATCCATGGCAAACATGTTAAATATTTGGGGAACCAATTCTGCGCTGCTTGCTACTAGAAACCCCAACACACACACCTTCCCCGTTTGCAGCACTGAGGTGCGGGAAAATTCTTTGGTCCGCGATTTTACATCTCATCTAATAAGGACTAATGGACGCCGTGTTCCTCATAAGTGAAATTCTCTCTCTCTCTCTCTCTCTCTCTCTCTCTCTCTCTCTCTCTCTCTCTCTCCCCAAAAATAGAGTTGGCTGTATTTATTCTTCGTATACGATGTTCAATGCAAAAATTAAATAAAAAAAACGAAAAAATAAAAGACAAAATAGAAATAATATAAAAAAGAAAGAAAAGAGAATAATAAAAGCTAAATAGAAAACTATTAAGATCATTGATGGCATGCCATTACCTTTAAGGACAAGCGATCATAGTAAGAACTTCATAATGGAGATTAAAAAAAGAAAAGAAAAAAAAAGACTCATATAAAAAGGTCTTGGGAAAGAGCATTTGATCTTTAAAGACCTCCTCTCCATACTGTCTAAAAGAGAAAGTAAGAGAAAAAGAGACGTAATAAGAGAAAGAACAAATATATTTTCTTTTAAGCCTACTTGGGAAACAGAAGCTTGGTCGGTGGCGTCCAGCATGTGTTAACTACTGTGTGTATGTGTGCGTATATATATATATATATATATATATATATATATATATATATATAATATATATATATATATATATATATATATATATATATATATACTCCTATTACATAAGCCAACACTTATAAAGGTACTGCTCCATCATACCTCCACACACACACACGCGCACACACATGTATATCATTGAAGACATTCTTCCTGAGAGTAGAGGCACTGAGGACATGAGGAGGAACTATCCGAAAGGAGATTACATCAAAATGAATGAGCTTTTTGCAGTTATTGACTGGAGAACCTTATTTTACAACAAATCTGTACAAGAAATGTATGACATCTTTTGTGAGAAATATGGGAAGATAGTAGATTGCTGCATACCTGTCACCAAAGTAGGTGTAATTCATGCCAGAGAGAAATGGTTCGATAATGGGTGTAAAAGAGCTAAGGAGTGGAGAGACAAATGCTGAAAAGGTATAGGAGGAGAAAAAACATAAATGCCTGGCAAACCTACAAAAGAGCAAGAAATGACTACCTAAGTAAAAGGAGAGAGGCAGAGAGAGATTATGAGAGGGACATCACCAGGAAGGCTAAAGAAAATCCCAAGCTTTTCCACAGCTTTATCAGAGGAAAACTGAAGGTAAAAGAACAGGTTTTAAGGCTAAAGAGAGCGGATGGAAGCATCACTGAGACGGACGAAGAGATCTGCAAAGAATTGAACAAGGAGTTTCAGTCAGTATTTACAGTAGAAAATACCCCACCCCCTCAGATTGCAGTGATAGAAGCTCAAGGGCCGGTATTAGAGAACATCAACCTTACAGCCACAGAGGTATGCAAAGCGCTGATGGATTTAGATGTTCATAAAGCTACAGGTCCTGATGACATATCCCCTCATGTGCTTAAAAAATGCGCAAACACAATATCAGTGGCACTAAGTATCATATTTAAGGAGTCACTGGAGTCGGGGGAGATTCCAAGATGCTGGAAACAAGCAAATGTGATACCTATCTTCAAAAAGGGAAGGAGGGATACGGCTCTGAACTATAGACCAGTTTCCTTGACCAGCATAGTTTGCAAAGTTATGGAGAAACTACTAAGGAAACATATCTCTCTTCACTTGGAATCCTTCAACTTTTTGTCAGTGAGGCAACATGGCTTCAGAGAAGGAAGATCAACAGTAACAAACTTATTAGAATTTTATGATGAGGTAAGCCAAATCTTACAGGAAAGAGAGGGCTGGGCAGATTGCATATTCCTAGACTTCCAGAAAGCGTTTGACACTGTTCCACATGGGAGACTTATTAGGAAGCTGCAATCAATGGCTAGAATAGGTGGAAATGTCTTGGAATGGATAAAAACTTACTTAGAAGGAAGGGAACAGAGGGTTAGAGTAAGACACTCAGTGTCTGAATGGAGAAGAGTTAGTAGTGGAGTTCCACAGGGTTCAGTTTTAGGGCCACTTTTGTTCCTTGTATATGTAAATGACCTACCAGAGTCTGTAAATTCATTCATGAATATGTTTGCAGATGATGCAAAGATTGTGAAGAAAGTAAAAAACGAGAACAATGGTAGAGAACTTCAGGAGGATCTAAATAATCTGCATGAGTGGTCAGAAAAGTGGCTAATGAAATTCAATACCTCAAAATGTAAGGTAATGAGAATGGGTACAAGTGCAAGAAGGCCCAAGCTTGACTACTCGGTGGCTGGAGTACAACTTCAAGAGACAGAAAATGAGAGAGATCTAGGAGTAAACATACTGGCAGATTTGTCTCCAGAAATACATATAAATGGCGTAGTAAGGGCAGCATATGCATTCTTATCAAATGTAAGGGTAGCCTTCAGGCACATGGACAAGGAAATGTTCAGAAATATTTATGTAACCTATGTGAGGCCAAAACTCGAATATGCAGCCCCCTTTTGGAATCCGCACTTGAAAAAGCACATAGCTAAGCTTGAAAAAGTTCAAAGACATGCCACGAAACTGGTGCCAGAAATACGCAATCTCGGTTATGATGAGAGGCTGAGGGAATTAGACTTGCCATCACTCGAAGCTAGAAGAGTAAGGGGGGATATGGTGACAGTCTTTAAATTCCTTCATGGTTATGATAGAGTGGATAGGGATCGATATTTCGATATGGCTGGCTCTAGAACTAGAGGTCATAGTTTGAAGCTTCGTAAGAAAACTTCTTTGCAGGATGTAAGGAAATACTTTTTCAGTGTAAGAGTAGTTGATAATTGGAATTCGCTAAGCGAGGAGGTAGTTAATGCTATCTCAATCCATAGTTTTAAGGACAGGTATGATAAGTATCACTAAGTCTAAAATGGAACCGATCAGGAGACGGGAAGATACGAGCTTTGGGCTCTTTCCCGTAAACACAATTAGGTAATCACAATTAGGTAATCACATATGCATCCATGTATTACCTTACCGAAAAATACATGCTAGGGAGACCTATTTCGGAAAATAAAAATTCAGACTTTACATATCTCGTCACGCGTCGAAAATCAGACCTTAAAAAATCTTCATATCCTGTGCAAGGAAATCTGGACTTGTTCCTGGAACGATTTTTTTTTCCATTTTATTCTTTGTCAGCAGAATTCGGTAGCAAACAGACTTGCATTCAGGCATGTACTGCAATTACTTTTCCCATAAAGTCTCTCTCTCTCTCTCTCTCTCTCTCTCTCTCTCTCTCTCTCTCTTCTCTCTCTCTCTCTCTCTCTCTTCTCCTCTCTCTCTCTCCTCTCTCTCTCCTCTCTCTCTCTCTCTCTCTCTCTCTCCTCTCTCTCTCTCTCTCTCTCTCTCTCCCATGTCACACCCGCCTTATTCCAAAAACATCTTAAATTCTATAGTCTTTCACATGTTCCCTTTGAAGTTATCACAGAATTTTATTCTCTGTCATTTTACCTGCCTTTATAGCCAGGTCTCTTGCCAGAAAATAAAACTATGAAACAGGGACATAGCAAGTCACGTGGGATGAGGATATATTTACAGGACTATAACTGATATAAATGTGATAAACAAAGCCTTTTGGTGGATATAAAGGTAAAACGTTGTACGGTCCTTCAGGTGGTATCCTTTTCAGTGGTTAAAACAAGGCCTTGTGAGGATAATAGAGAGAGAATAGTAGCATACTTCAAGTTGTATCCTTCCCATATGATAAAACTGAGCCTTGGGGTATAAAAGGGATAGGGAGTGGTGTCCTTCATGTGGTAGCCTCTCCGTGTGGTAAATCAGGGCCTTGTGGGGATAAAAGGGAGAGAGTAGTGTCGTCCTTCACATGAAATCCTTTCTAACTTGTCAAGATCAGTGAATATACTTGGTCATAAGGCGAGGGAAGTTGGGTCTTTTTCCTGTGTTATTCCTTGTCAACAAAGCATGGTTATTGAGTATACCATGAGGTGTGTGGAGTCAGTGGGAACAGTATCCTGGAAACAATTTGTTGATATAGAAGCAGTAGTTCGTACAGTTCATGTGTTAACTCAGCAATGTGATTGAGTACACATGGGATGTGCGGGGATCAATAGTGGAATGGAATGCTCACATGCGTTGATAAAGAAGCTGAATTTGGTGGCATTTTAATATGTAGTAACCCCGTTCAACCCAGCAGGTTTAATAAGTACACCATCTAATGTGTTGGGCAGTGGTGAACAGAATTCTCGCATTTGCTGATTAGGAAGGAGAAGGTAGCGATATCATTCATGTTTGGTAACCCCTTTCAACTCGGCAAACACGAAGAGTACACCATTAGGAGTGTGAGAATCGATAGGAGAATTTTATTTTTATTAGTCAGTATTCGATGAGAGTTATATGGCCGTCCTGCAGCTCTCTCTCTCTCTCTCTCTCTCTCTCTCTCTCTCTCTCTCTCTCTCTCTCTCTCTCTCTCTCTCTCTCTCTCTCTCTCTCTCTTTTTCCTAATATATGTTAATGATTTACCTCAATTTATAAGAGATTGCCTACTTGTTATGTATGCTGATGACACCCAGATTATGCTTACTGGTGACATTGATAGAATTCCTGAAATCTTAAAAAGGGCTGAAGATATATTAAACTGTGCCAAAAGTTATTTTAACAGTAATGGTCTTTTACTGAACGAAAATAAAACTAAATTCGTTATTTTTGGATCAAATCAATACCTGTCCCGCATTCCTGAGAACATCAGTATAAATTTCAACAATGTTTCACTCTTCCCATCTAATAAGGTTAAAAATCTAGGAGTTATTATGGACAGTACCATGATATTTAATTTTCATATCGATGAACTACATAAAAAAGTGACGGGACCCTTATTTACTTGAACAGAGTCTATGAAAGATTCGA
>JAXCGZ010002232.1:0-30000 GCA_037179515.1 Halocaridina rubra
ATGGTTTAATTACAAATTCGTAATAATAATGATATTAATAATAATAATAATAATAATAATAATAATAATAATAATAATAATAATAATAATAATAATAATGATAATAATCTCCACAATCATCATCAAAGGAAAATTATTGTTAAAAATAATAATAATAATAATAATAAGATAATATAATAATAATAATAATAATAAATAATAATAAATAATAAAAATAAAATACTAAAGGAGAATTTTTGGAATAGACATCATGAGAGTAATGCAGGAGTGTATATTAAAACCCAGCAGAGAGCTGGATATTCATTACACATCTTTTATAATCCCTTCACATTTGACAGGTCATTACACTCTCTATCTGTTTCTCTTTACAGCCTGATAAAGGCTGTTTTATTTTATCATTTTTTGGTCCATCCCGGTGTCTCTCTCTCTCTCTCTCTCTCTCTCTCTCTCTCTCTCTCTCTCTCCACAAAAATAAAAAAAAAAAAAAAAAAAAAAAAAAAAAAAAAAAAAAAAAGGGTTCCTACTTCGCGAAAATCACCTATCGCGACAGGTTCCGGAACCTAACCCTCGCGATAAATGAGGGATCACTGTATATATAGTACAGAGGGTCCCTGTTTTACATCACGGTTCCATTTTTGACATCTGCAATAACCCGGATTTTGAAGTAAAACGGAAAACACTTAAATTCGAACCTGGTTCCCTACCAACGTTAAAAATAAATACCATAAAACAGAGAAAAATAATCTAAGTTCTTAAACTAAGACATAGTAATAGTAAAACTACACTATACAGTACTGCTTACCTTTACTTGTATAATCTGAAACATGAAAAAAGTAAAAGTACACTGCAGTACAGAAAACAGTATTGTTTACCTTTACTTAAGTGGTCGGATTGCACACTGGAAGGGGCATTACAAGGGAAGGAGAAACAGACAGGCTCATAAGTAGGAAGAAGCTAGAAAGGAAGGTGCTGAAGAGACTGGGGCAGGTGAGTCTGGAGAGACAAAAGAACCTGCAGCAGATGCTGGAGATACTTGGGCAGGTTAGTCTATAGAGGCACATGAGGTAGAGGGTATAGGATCTGTGGGTGGGGGATCTACCTTCACAAAGAATTAGTCAAAGCAACTCTGGAAGGATGACCTCCTTTTCTTCCAAATTTTCTTATTACACCGCAGGGAATCAGTGATCACTCAGGCAACCTTAGTGTACCTGGCAAAGTTGCAGTCCTGAACCTTGAGCTTTGCAAACCCTTCCTCTATCAGGGTAATCGATTCTTCCAATTCCCTGGTTGTGAATCTCTTGGGCTCTGGGGATAGTATTAATTCATCCTCTTCAACCATCTGCTACTCCAGTTGAATGAGGTCTTTGGCAGATAAGTCCTCTCCATAAGATTACAGCAGTTCTTTTACATCATCAGCCTCCACCTCCTACTTGAGCTCCCTACTCAGGGCAACTACGTTATTGGTGACAGCCTCAACTGTCTCCTCAAAGTCATTCACTAAATAGGGGCACACTTTCTTCCATACCCTATTCAGTTTCGTCTGCTTAATTTCCTCTCAAGAAGCAGCAATATTCTACACAGCCTGAAGAATATTGTACGACTTCCAGAATTCCTTGCGAGTCAAGTTCATGTCCTTTCCAGTTGCTCTAACAGCTATAGCGATTGTCCTTCGGAGGTAGTAGGCCTTGAAAGAGGCAATGACCCCCTGATCCATTGGCTGTAACAATGTAGTGGCATTAGGTGGAAGGTAAACAACCTTGACAATATGATGAGTCATCCAAACGGGGAGGGTGACCAGGGGCATTGTCCAGTACTAGCAACACCTTAAAGGGCAGAAACAGTACCTCTCCACTTCAGGCAAAAAATGGTTGCTGAACCAGTCCTCAAATATCTGAAGGGTTATCCAAGCCTTCTTATTCGACTTCCAAATACTGGGAGTTGACCCTTCCAATTCCCTTCAGTGCTCTTGGATTTTCTGCCAAGTAAATCAAATAGGACTTTAGCTTGCAGTCTCCAGCAGCAATAGCCCACAAAAGCAAAGTCAGTTTCTCCTTGCTGACTTTGTGGCCTGGTAATGTCTTCTCCTTGGTGATGTATATACGACTAGGCATACGCTTTCAAAACAAGCTAGACTCATCCATGTTAAATACTTGTTTGGCACGGTAACCCCCCTCCCTAAGTTTTTCTGCTAACACACTGAGAAGGTCTTTTGCTGCTTTCTCATTACCATTAGCAGCTTCACCTTGCAATCTCAGGTTATGCAAATTAGCACAACTCTAAAAACAATTAAACCAACCCCTACTGGCCACAAACTTCTAACTTTCACTGCCTTCCCCTTTTGTCTTTTCACGGCATCAAACAATATCTTAGCCTTTTCTTGTATCACCATTAGGCTCACTGGGATATGCCGTCAATGCTGGTCATCACGCCAAAGCTCTAGCAATATCTCCATCGCGATCATAAGGGGACTACGTTGTTTAGTTATCACACTGGACATCATAGGAGCAGAAACTTTCACATGTTCACGGATGCAATCATTATCTTTAACAATCGTTGCCACGGTCGTACAGCTAATCCAAGTGCATGGCCAATGTTCATAGAAGTTTCTCCCTTTTCCAAGCGTTTTATTATTTTTACTTTCACTTCCATGGTGATGGCTTTTCTATTTTTCGTAGCAGTGCCATCAGAACTATCACCACTACGCTTGGGAGATATAGCAATGTCAGTAACGAGCGAACAGGAAGGAAACCAATGAGAGAGCAGATGAGCACGAGAAACAATATGGCAGGCGAGAGTAAACCAAGCAGTGGTTCTTCTTCCTCTTCTAATGCCGTGTGACGCCGTGATTTTGTAAATAAATTCAATATAATCCTTCAATTTAACCAAATACATAAATAATAAATAAAGCCATAAATTGATATATATGAATGAATACATCTATGCCACTAGCTGTATATTCGTCCACTGTGCTCACAAACTATTCAGCGCACGAGGTTTGAATATACCGCACAAGCCAGGTAAGTTGAAAATTTGCTACATTAATAAGTTATTAATTATTTATTGGCCTCTGACGTAACAGCGGAACAACGTAAAACAGAGACCCACTGTTCAAAGAAATCATACATGCTTCTCACTACTGATGCATATCCCTATACCATCAATATAATGTAATATAATACTCCTCATTTTGCTAATAATGTACAATACATAATTGTATTATTTACACGTGGTGAAAAGGGGTAATGATAACTTAATAAATGTCATTATTATTGTACTGAGGTCAAAATAATAAGTCTATGATCCTGCTGCCTAATAATGAAATTCATAAAGCCAAGTACCAAAACTAGGATCCCTATCCCCAAAAATGCTCTCTAAAACCCTCTTTCTTTAGAGGTGAAACTTGAGAAATGTTTCACTGTTGACTATGACCTGGTACTCATCACTTCAGGTGAATTGAAACCACACATGGATGCTTGTCAAATATTCTTTTTTTTTAAAGCATGACCCTATATATTCGAGCATATGGGTTTCTTGTGCTACTATTTTCCATATTTCCTAATGTGAGAAGTCTTGCATTTCTTAAAAATTAAGACTACTACAGTACTGTGTAAAATATGCATACTGCAAAAATTACACTTTGCACACTGGTTCTGACTTAAATAATTCTTAATCAGAAGATATTACCTTAGCAAAATTTTTAATTCTCATTTTTAAAAGTATTTTTTTTAGATTTTCCAAAATCTTGAAATATAAGCATGTAAATTCAGTATTTACTACGGTTCATTTGTTATGTTTAAGAATGGGTTTCTTCACTTATATCTTGGTACTCTGCAATGTTTCTGTGAATTATAATTTATATTCTTATATATATGTAAATGTCTGAAAAATGACAGCAAATTAAAGAGAATAGCCAAAAATAAGAAGTGAAATTTTTTCTCCCAAGAAGTAATTTGTAATGTTCAACAATGGGTTTCTTTTCTTATATCTAGGTATTCTGCAATGATTATTGACTTATAATGTTACGCTCTTGTCGATATGTAAATATTAATGAATATAAGTTAAAGAGTAGTCAAAACAAGAACTGATAATTTTCTTCAACGAAGTAATTCCTTTATAACTACAATTAGTGGGCTAACTCTGGTCTTCCATGAGGCAATTTCACTGCACACAGTTCATTCACTTGTTTCTGTTTTCACTGAATGTCTTTCAGTTTCCGTAAAACATGTTTCTGAGATATCTAGGTGCAGAGTTTGATATATTTTATTCTCTACATGGAGACTACTAATGAAAAAGAAAGTAATAATGTTATTGGTTAAAGTGAATATAGTATGGTCTCCAAATGAACAAAAATGGTAAAATGCTATACAGATATGGATTTCTACAGGTAATTCAAGAATACTAACAACTAAAACCAAGTGAGTGAATTGACTGATTTTGCTTATACCCAAAACATTTTTTTCTTTCCCTTAAAACACAATAAAAAATACCCATGACTTATGCAAATGAAAGAGTCTTTTAGAATATGGCAAGGGTTTATATGATACGGGTAAAAAATTAATATTAATTCTGGTACGGCCAACCCAAAAGAATTATTACATCAAGTTCAGTACTTCTCCAGCAAATTACCAAAATGCCTATCAAGTAAGGGAAATGCATATAATAACAAACTGCAGCTGAATAGCCTACGCAATTTACATGCTTGAAACTACTTACACTAAGATATTTGAAAGGTAGCAACAAATTTCAAGCCAAAATAACAACAGACTGAAAGTAATATAAGAAGTGAATAATATCTTAACCGAAGATGAAAACACCAAAGCATGATGCTATTTGATATAACAATAATTCTGTGATCTAAAAATTTGAAGCACATATTCATCAAAGAGGTATAGAAATATATAGGAATTGTCAAAAATGCTATGAATATAAGTACGGTATGTCCTATATACATCTCGGATGATGAAAGAGAAATAATGCCACCCTTCTATTCCCTGTGTGTCATAAGGGGTGAATAAAAGAGTTTTATAGCAGTCGGGGAGTAAAAATGTCATCTTCATGCTCTCTGCATTTTGCATGAGCCAACTAAACAGGATAGGGGAATAAAGGGCTAGAATCCCATCTGCTATTTTTGTTTTAAAAATAGTACTGATGGAAGAGGTATGGATGGAAAGGAAACTATGAAGCCCTTTTCTATCAAATCTGGCATCAGTGAAATAGGACATTAGTTAGCAAAAAAGATTATGTCCTACATATTCAAACACTTTTCTTTGTCATACATATCAAAGGAGTTACACAGAATGTGATTTATTAAATAACAACAGCAAGAAAAAAAATAATTGACATGCAATCTGACAAATTTACAAAACTCCCAAAAAATAAAGTACGTTTGCCATGACAGTTGATATGAGCTTACAAGCCATGCATGTATAACGAGGCCTCCTGTGATTCAAATCAAAATGTATATCTGCCACATGTACTTCCCATTTACAATAGGAGCTTATGCATACTGGTTCTCATTTCTAAACAATTTTCGTTACTAAGGAAATACTCAAACCTAATTAAATACTTTTTATGTGCATTACGTGATTGCAGATATAAGAGGGAAAGTCTGCATGATAAGTAGACAAACAAATCTATAATACAATAATACTGATTATGTAGTTGGAAATATATAAAGGATATATAATAATGTACCATAATTTAAGGCTCTGTTCAGTTAAAATAAGTGTTTAACATACCTGTTTTATAAGCATGTTCTGCAATGTAAGTTGCAATCTTTAAAGAACATGATCTAATATCGGAGAGGGGAGGATAGAGGCGACCTTCAGACAAATCCTTTTCTGTGACCATGTCTGCGAGGGCCTGAGAAGAGAGATTATAAAATATATCTAAAATTTATATACAGAAGGTCTCCTACTTACAAACAACCAAGTTACAAACATTCGCAGATACGAACAAAAACCTACCCATTATCTGCTCATGTATTAATGTATGTATTACTGCACTGTACTGTATTATTACATTACTATTACTGTATTAAAATTCATTAATACTTTATACTTTTCATGTATTAGTAAAGTGTCTTTAGCCTAAGTACTGTACAGAACTGAATATGTATGTACTATACAGTACATTTTTTTTTTCCCAAAAACAACTTATGAAGAATTCTACTTACAGACTTCTGGAACCTAACTCTTTCGTAAGTTGGGGAGTGTCTGTAATTAATGTCCAAAAAGCAGAATATCTATTTATTGCAATAACAGAGGGGAATTACCCAATAATATGGACTACAGTTTTTCAATATGAATAAATCCAAGATACAAGTTATATATACTATACACTAGCAGTGGGAAATAAGATTGAATATACATGATTTCTTACATGATTCACCAATGTCTGAATAGCTTTTGGTCTACCAAATATTATTTTTATTTACCAATGTCTGAACAGCTTTTGGTCTACCAAATATTATTTTTATTAAAAAAAAAAAAAAAAAGCCTTGACAATGCTCTTAAGTTTCTAATCATCTTCAGTAATTGCAGGCAGAAATATTTTATATGATTTTTTTTTTATAACTTTACGACAAGGGGACTACTTCAGAGTATGGGCAATAACTGAATAGCATGTGGACCAAGACATTTTCTTATATAACCACAATATTTCATTATTTTACTCAATAATCCAATACTTTTATCAAAAATATATTTCCCTCTATGATTACTACAACATGCTTACAATTTAATTTAATTCCGATTAAGCTCTGTGATAAAAACCGCAAATTATTCCAATAATTATTTTCCTTTGAATATTTGACTCACTTCCAATCCCATATGAGTAATGCTTCATAAAACATATAGTAATTATCAAACAAAGTACAAGTTCTAAATAATGCACACCTAGAGGCTTTCTATAATTCCCAAACTTCAATCTGCATAGTGAGAAGCATATATGTTTTGTCTTACATACATGTACTTACTTATTTGGTAAATGCATGTATGTAAGGCAGTACAATTTGTTATCACTAAGGAGAATGAAGCTTTCTAAGAATAATAAGGCAGAAGGCAGGCCTATCCTACAGAGTGACACTCTGCTGGGAGAGTGGTTAGTATGTGTGTGTGTGATGAGTATTATCAGGTTTCTATCAAAAGAGAAGGTTGCACAATATATGCAGTATTAAAGCAGAATTTATAAGGCGAACCTTGTAAGTACTAAATGGCATATATTATAGAGCACCATACTACTTTTACAAAGTATTAACAAGAGAAGTCTGTTTTAAGTACATTCAGTTCTGTTTATACTTAACACTCGGGAGCTTGCGGCAGCCAAACAGATGCCAGCAAGACATAAAGGTATTACATCTACTCTTGTGTAAGACCAAATTAACAGGGAAAATATAATAAGATAACTTCCAATATTATTAAATTTTGTTAAAGAAAACAAAAGCGATTCATCCTTACAATAAAAAAAAAAGTAATTATTGAAAATTGAGTAATAAAACTACAACTATAATTAAAAAAATATGAAAATATTTGGTGAGGATAGTATATACTTGAACTTACTCTAGCAGCCATCAGAAAGATGCCGTCTTCAATATGATGAATACCTGTGCAAATGACACCCAACGCAACCCCTGGGAATATATACGCATTGTTCCCTTGACCCGGATGGAATGTCTGATCTTTATATGTGACAGGAGAAAATGGAGAACCAGATGCAAAAACAGCACGTCCGTCAGTATGTACATACGCTTCCTCAGCAGTACATTCAGCCTAAGAATCATAAAAAGAAATAAATTACATGCTATCTATATAAATGAAAGAGGAAAACACCTACAATAGTAATAAATATAATATATAGCACAACTATATACCCGACAAAAAATTTAGATTTACATCTAATAAATAATTCAGAGTATGCATTTAGGTTATAGAAATTACCTTCCAAGTATACACAATCTATAAGAAAAAGAAAAAGATAGCAAACAAGAATACTCGTACCTTACTGGTTGGATTACTTAGAGCAAATATAACAGGCCTTTCATTGAATGAGGCCATATCTTTCAAGAGGTTTGGGGTGAAAACCCCTCCAATTGCAGCAGCACCTGTCATAATAATATATGTATAGTACTATTATGCAGCGTATTGAACTCTAAAGAATATATAACCTGGGGTAAGTTTGAAAATTTTCAATATGTTCTACGAAGCTAGGTATTTCAGAGATATACAAAGAACAATCGCTAAAAGTATAATACAAACTTGAAATACAGCATAATTTCGTGTGATATAAGCTGTACCATATGGCAGAGCTAAAACTAATTATAAATTGCAGCTAACCAATGAGAGATGTTGGTTTAAGTTCCTTCACAACATCTGCCAAATTATCCATAGGTGCATGTTCATGAGCAAATACAGCCTTGTGACCAGTGATACCACCCTTGGGTCTGTCCTTGACAATGAGACCTTTAGAATCCACCAACCAGATTTTGGATCTTGCTTCTTGTTCACTAACACCTTCTTCAACCATGGCCATTACAATTAGGTTTGCAATTCCAAGAGAGGCCTAGAGGAATAACATACACAACAAAATTACGAGTTACATATTAAAATGTAAGATGGAAGGCTAAAAAGTAACTATTATGAGAAATGCTTCTCAGCCTTCTCTTACACCATGTTATCCACTAATATATGCTTACAAGTATTTATTCTCCATACATAAAATTCAGCTGCTTAGCCACAGGTCTAAACACTATTTGGAAGGATTGTCAGGCCCTGCTCAATTGTCTCCAAGTTACACAGGGTCTATCATTCTATATAATACACGCTGGATACAATGATACCAAACTGGAGGAAGATATGATAGCAACTGTTTTACATATGTATG
The DNA here is from genome assembly GCA_037179515.1 of Halocaridina rubra. Lineage (NCBI taxonomy): Eukaryota > Metazoa > Arthropoda > Malacostraca > Decapoda > Atyidae > Halocaridina > Halocaridina rubra. The sequence goes on from JAXCGZ010002232.1 coordinate 8,881, forward strand.
GTACTCCAAGGAACACTGGAAATATTTACTGTCTTGTGTTGCTAAGTAAAAGGCATACGGGTATAGTATATGAAATGAACTAGGATTAAGGATCAGTAAGAGTACCTACAGGCTTTACTAACCTCTCCAGCTCCTTGGAACAAGAATTTATGATCAGACAGTTTTGTCTTTGTGACTCTGAGAGCAGCCAGTAAACCTGCAACAGCCACAGATGCAGTGCCCTGGATGTCATCATTGAAGGTGCAATATTTGCCACGATACCTGAAATGTTTACATAAAAGCTATTCGGAGCCTACTTAATCCATAAGGCTTTGCCTGACCTATTCACATATAGAGTTAATTCTCATCTTCAGTTTCCAGTACTAATGAGCGAGAAAAAGCATATGTAGATGCAATACAGGGTAAAAGAACAAGTGACTAGCTTAACATAATATAAGAAATAAAAGAATGTTATATGCTAAAGTTTAAATTATTAATTCCAAGAGTACAGATGAAAGCATTTACATTATATGAGCAACATTTGGAATTAACCTGATATAGGGGAATAAAGAAAAAATTACAAAACTATATACTGATTACATTACAATATTACAATAAAAGTAAAAGCTGAAAAAATAATAATAGTAATATATTTTTTGATAGCATGAAGCCCAAATTATTATGATAATGGCAAACACTGAAAAAGTATATTGTTCATTTCTAATATGAACCTAGCAAGATGGCAACAACTGCAACAAAAGATATGTGGTGACAGGGTGGCCTCATCATACCCTGCCCATCTTTACCTCTTTTAAGAGTAGCTTTTCAAAAAGAAACTTTAGGGTTGGAGGCATAATAAGCTTTTTACTTCCCTATCCCCATTTAGGTTATTCCTATCACACAGTCAGTACATGAATGTGGAATTCTATCTCCCCATCCAAGAAGGATATCCCATTTAGTTGCCTTCTATGGTACCTAGCGATTACGAATGAGTTCTTTCTCATCCTCCATATGGGATAATCACAACAAAAATAAAACTGCTTGTATAGTGTGTATCACTAAAATAGGGACAAAATTATCACATTTATAAAAACCGCTTACCAAACTAGAGCTTACATAAAGTCTTTGGCTTTAGTACAATACTATTTCAAAAGACCATCAACACTTTATAACAAAAATGGAAGGAACAAGCTGGCCACTAACTTTTCAAGGAATCTGAAAGCATTGTGGTTTCCAAAGTCCTCAAACTGAATGAGGGTGTTTTGACCATAGCGCTGAACAACAGCGTGCATAAATTCGTCAATAAAGTCATCATATGCTTGACCAGTTACACGCTCATGTCGAGCACCAATGTAGAATTCATCTTCTAGAAGCTCCTGAAAAAAAGATATGTTCCATTCTTTATCATAACGCTACAAATACTCTATAACCATGCAGGTATGGACTTTGCATAGCATTTCATTAAAAGCCTAATATATTAAGTATGTCAACTTCGTATTATTTAATTTACCAAAATATATGTCAACTTCAAATCTTTATATTTATCTAACGTAAAAATTAACTTCATACATTTTAAACTACTTAATCTAAAAATCAGTTTCAAATGCTTCATTTTCCTAATACAAATATCAACTCATAGATTATCATTTACTTAATATAAATGTCCACTGCAAATGCTTCCATTTACCTAATATCAATATAAACTTCAAATGTTTATAGTTATCTAGTTCTATAAAATTAAATTAAATTAGGCACGAACAGTACGACAGAGTACTAAATTTTCAAGATTACTTTATGCAGTCTAAATAATTCTGTAAAGTAGCTCCATTTTGATATTAGCCGTAACGAGATCTGTAAGTAAAGAGCAGCAACCAAAATTTTGAGAATCTCTTTTCATAGTGTTTATATTTTGCAGCTTGTAAAATCTAGCACACAAAACTAAAGAATCAATAAAGATAACACTATCAATTTGTTGATAGCAATGGTTTTCAGGACTTAGGTGAAAATACCTCTAATTTCAAAGGGATATCAATCGGGGATGTAACAGTGCTGTATATAAATTTATGAATCAAACTATAAAATTCTTTTAAATTTACACTGGAAATAATACTTTCTGATTGATTCAGAAGGCTTGGTAAACAACTGCTGTAAGATGTTATAAGACTTTTATTCATCCTTATATTACAACATTAAGAAATAAAATCTGACTGCAATGCTGACAGTAGTGCAGCAATTCTTAAGTATAAATTATTTTTAAGTAATTATATAAAATACGTAATTACAGGGAGGAAAGTGTGGTTTTTCCTTGACCTGCACATTGTTAGGTAACATTTTATAGTATAAATTTGACTTCAAATATCACAAACATTGAGGGCTATGGTAACTAGCACTTACAATTGACTTTTAGAGTAGATAAGCATAGAATATGCCCATCAGGTCTTTTTTACTGCCTAAATTGCAATACCTATAGCTTTTATAGATTATTTATGCACTCACAACCCATTTAAAAATTGGATTATATATGTTTTGACCAGGGCTATCTACTTGCATTACTGAATATGACAATTTCTGTGCTTATATCCATCAGAATATAGACAGAATATTACACTCACTTTGCGGTTTGTTCCAACGTCCAGAACAATAGGTAGACATTGATGGGGTTTGATACCAGCAAGAGCTGTGTAAAGTGCAAGTTTTCCCACTGGAATACCCATTCCTTGGACACCGAGATCTCCCAAACCAAGAATACGTTCACCATCAGTAACGACAATGGCACGCACATCACTCTCTGGCCTTAAATTCATATAAAAAATATTCTATTACAGACTACAAAAAGAAAGCTTTGGTACCAGTTACTGAAATTATTGAAACTTACATTTAAATCAAATACAGTACGGTATGCAACTGTTATATATGCGACAAGGATCTGGGAGTCAACTTGAGATCTGCACTTTAATTCTAGGTTGTTACCATTATTTTCAAAAATCTTAGGCTAAAATTAATCATTCTGAATCAGCACAGAAACAATATTACCAAAAATTCTGATGATAAAAACTTCCAGGACAAAATAATGCTAAATACAACAAACTAACTAAATGCAAGATGGATATTTGCTTCCATGCATTAAAGTCAAAATATTACTTTATAACTTACCAATTTCTAAGTACATCATAAACATGGCCTTTGTCATGAACAGATATGAAAAGACCACGTGGTCGACGGAAGATCAAACCGAACTTCTGGCATGCCAAACCAACAGTTGGGGTGTACACAATTGGCATGTACTCTTCAACATTTTCACTTAGAAGACGATAAAAGAGACGTTCATTTCGGTCCTGTATTGAGTGAATTGCCTTAAAGCCTTAGATTAATGACAACTGTGACATTTATACTTATAACTGATTTTAAAAAATTTAATTTTCTTGATGAGTTTTAGCATGAAAGGGGATATTTTGATAATTGTTTCTGCTTTTTATGAAATCCTATACAGTTAAACTCCCTGTGTCTAAAAATAATGATTGATATACAGTGAAGAAATGATTTTTGGGTGAAGCAAAAGTATCAACACAATGGAAATGACTGCAAAACCCTGGTTTTTGGTGGGAGAAAACACTGAAAGTGGAAAACAGGGATATATCCTAAACTAACCTTGACTTGCCCAAATTAACCTAACCTACTTGGAAATTTTAGCTCCATTATTATATATTTGTAATTATTTAATCTTTAAAGAAACGTTGATGGTATTGATGATAGCTGACAATATCAACACAGATATGCTGTGGATATCTTTGGGCCTAATATTCCCTAGTTCTGGAATAGTTTTTTCTTACTGATCTGACTTCATAACATGCAATTTTACTTATAAAAAACTTTTTGTAATCTAAACTACAGGGTACCAAATTAACTGTAGATAATCATATTAGAATTGCTCTTCTCTTTCCTAATCTGCATATTTTTTGCTGGATAAAATAATGAAATTATAGTATATGAAATATAAATATCACACTTGCCAAATGTTTTCAAAGCTTGTAACTTAGACAGTATATACAATTAAATAATTAATATTAGCTGTAAAATTACCTAAGTAGCAAAACATTAATAGTAAGGAGAAGCCTTTAAGTACCTCTCATTCCAAAAATCACACTTAGTCCCTCTGTAAAGTAAAGGGTTAGTTCCACTTTTATGCACAATAGAGAGAATGAATTGCCTGCTATACTGTTCATGTCAAATACTGTAACGGTATCGTTCAAGGAGTCACATTTCTATGTAGTATTTAATACAGTACCTGAAGACCAGCAAGGTATATATATTTGTTGAGGGGTTCCTGGTAACGTTCAATGTTTTTACGACATAAATCAACCTGTTCCTCCTGAGTCTTGAACCTGGGTGGAATAAGACCATGAAGACCTAAAACCTGTCTCTCTTCCAGAGAAAAGGCCATTCCCTAAAAAGAAAAATGTTGCAATATACAGTATTTATCAAAGAAAGAGGAAAAAAATAATTATTTAAGTGATCAATGATATCATCATCAAATTTTTCTGCGACTCCCGACAGGGGTCACCACAGCGGATCAATCATCTCCATATCATCCTATCTCCTGTAACCTCCTCCATCAAAAAGTACTCATGTACATTTATACACATAAAATTTTTAAACAAACAGCAACAAAAATTTAAATATATGCACTTGCATACACTTACAATAAATATTATTTAAGCACGAAGAGGATATAATGATGAGTCACTACTTAAGGATGGCTTAGCATAATTATTTCCAGTGCTTCTTAAGTTCAATAAGCCACAGGATCACTTTGAATATAAAGACTTTTTAATAAACTAAAACTCCTATCAGCCTTACAGTCCTCTATATGATGCCGAAGTCAAGAGCTAGCTGGTCTATTCAAACTGTTCCCAGTTCAAAGCAGAAAATCGAAAATGCTCATGGGCTTTGGTATGTCTGATAGATAATCCAATATAGGTGTCAATGCATGCACCACACACCCAAGTATATACAACATCAGATACCAAAGCAAGACAGAAGTTAACTTTGGGTCTAACGAGCCTTTGCATTGTTAATTATTAGTAAGATATGAATTGAAAATTACTTTGAGGGAAATTTTGTCTCAGATAGTCCACAAGGCATTTGTCATGTGCTTTATGTAAGCTCTTAGCTCTATTCTATTACCTGAATTTATATCTGCCTCTCTCTCTCTCTCTCTCTCTCTTTATATATATATATATATATATATATATATATATATATATATATATATATATATATATATATATATATATATATATTATATATATATACGTATATATATATATATATATATATATTATATATATATATATATATATATATATATATATATATATATATATATATATATATATACTGAGTATATATATATATATATATATTATATATATATATATATATATATATATATTATATATATATATATATATATATATATATATATATATATATATATATATATATACACACAGTGTTACCTCAATTATCGCAGTAGTTCAGTTCCGGTACCCGGCGCAAACCAGGAAATCAGCGGAGTAGGATCAGCCTATATGTACATAGATATTTTAATGTATTTTTACGTTTACACTGTATAAACCCTCCCTGTACTGTTAAAAAAACACCCTTTACATTATAAATAACAGCAAGCAACGTAATTTTTTTATGAAAGTGATAGGAAAACTTACCGTGAATGAGGTGATGATGACTTGACATACATAGGTTCCATATTTTACAATAATTTTTACGTTTACGTAAAATAGCGGCCGACATCCACAAACATTTTTCCTTCTTTCAACATATCTAAGAGTTTCACTTTATCTACAATGGTTAAAATTTTCCTTTGCCACTTAGGCTCACTACAAGAAGCCTTAGAAGATGAAGGATGGTTGGGAGGCATTGCAAAGGTTAAAATATGCGAGTAAAAAAATCACAAGCAAAACATATTAATAATAATAAGCACAATGTGAATGGCGCACACGAGTGAGGCGGGACAATGGAAGATGGTGGAAGCCTTTGTCCGAAATGCTGATAGCGGTATCGTATTTTACATGTTTCAATACTGTTAGTATTTATGTTTTTTACTATTTTTTACTGTTATATTATTCTTAGGCTAAAAAATACGTTTTTTTTATCAATAAAATCATGAAACTACTGGAAATATAAATATATATGCTAGCTTACGTAGCTTCGACCCCAATACATTGTACGCTATCGAACACAAGCAAAACGCTTAATAAGCACAACGTGAACAGTGCACACGTGAGTTAGACTGAACGAGTCTTTGTCCAAAACACTGATAGCGGTATCGTATTTTACATGTTGCAATACTGTTAGTATTTATGTTTTTTACTATTTTTTACTGTTTTATTATTCTTAGGCTAATAAATACGTTTTTTTTATCGATAAAATCGTGAAACTACTGGAAATATAAATATATATGCTAGCTCACGTAGCTGCGACCCCAATACATTGTACGCTATCGAACACTATTTCGTATGATGCAATACTGTGAGTTATACTGTACGTACGTATATCATTCAGTTATTAGTACAATGTATATTAATTTAAAATTCATCTACTTCTTTGATGATTGTACAAAATCTATTGTATTTATTCATTGTAATTTGGACCAAATATTCCTTTTGTAAAGATTATACTGTACTTTTCAAAAGAGGTGGTCAATAAACGTATCTATCTATCTATCTATCTATCTATCTACATTTATGTTTTTTACTATTTTTTACTGTTTTATTATTCGTAGGCTGGGAAATAACTTTTTTTTTCAATTAAATAATGAAATATGTTTTTTTCAATAAAAAAAAATGAAAATACTGAGAATTTTTTTTTTTAATATTTTAATATTTTTGCATATACCCATGAAATAAAATAATAATTTATCCAAAAAAATAATGCGACAGAGTGAGAAAGCGAACCAGGAAACGCGAATAACCGGGGTAACACTGTATACGCCAACACAAAACCTCGATATAACAAACTAACTATGAGGGACCATAGTCAATAATTGTCCATTGTTTCTGACAGGGGGTCATTAGTGACAACCATTACATTTTGGAAGGAGGACTAATGATACTTTTAATCAAGTATTACATCAAGCCCAATATTCAATGAGACAATATAAAATACCTGTGCACTGTACATATAAATTCAACATTTCGTGTGTGTGTGTGTGTGTGTGTGTGTGTGTGTGTGTGTGTGTGTGTGTGTGTGTGTGTGTGTGTGTGTGTGTGTGTGTACTTACCTAATTGTGTTTACGGGAAAGAGCCCAAAGCTCGTATCTTCCCGTCTCCTCATCGGTTCCATTTTATACTTAGTGATACTTATCATACCTGTCCTTAAAACTATGGATTGAGATAGCATTAACTACCTCCTCGCTTAGTGAATTCCAATTATCAGCTACTCTTACACTGAAAAAGTATTTCCTTACATCCTGCAAAGAAGTTTTCTTACAAAGCTTCAAACTATGACCTCTAGTTCTAGAGCCAGCCATATCAAAATATTGATCCCTATCCACTCTATCATAACCATGAAGGTATTTAAAGACTGTCACCATATCCCCCCTTAATCTTCTAGCTTCGAATGATGGTAAGTCTAATTCCCTCAGCCTCTCATCATAACTGAGATTGCGTATTTCTGGCACCAGTTTCGTGGCATGTCTTTGAACTTTTTCAAGCTTAGCTATGTGCTTTTTCAAGTGTGGATTCCAAAAGGGGGCTGCATATTCGAGTTTTGGCCTCACATAGGTTACATAAATATTTCTGAACATTTCCTTGTCCATGTGCCTCAAGGCTACCCTTACATTTGATAAGTATGCATATGCTGCCCTTACTATGCCATTTATATGTATTTCTGGAGACAAATCTGCCAGTATGTTTACTCCTAGATCTCTCTCATTTTCTGTCTCTTGAAGTTGTACTCCAGCCACCGAGTAGTCAAGCTTGGGCCTTTTTGCAATTGTACCCATTCTCATTACCTTACATTTTGAAGTATTGAATTTCATTAGCCACTTTTCTGACCACTCATGCAGTTTTTTAGATCCTCCTGAAGTTCTCTACTATTGTTCTAGTTTCCTACTTTCTTCACAATTTTTGCATCATCTGCAAACATATTCATGAATGAATTTACAGACTCTGGTAGGTCATTTACATATACAAGGAACAAAAGTGGCCCTAAAACTGAACCCTGTGGAACTCCACTATTAACTCTTCTCCATTCAGAAACTGAGTGTCTTACTCTAACCCTCTATTCCCTTCCTTCTAAGTAAGTTTTAATCCATTCCAAAACATTTCCACCTATTCTAGCCATTGCTTGCAGCTTCCTAATAAGTCTCCCATGTGGAACAGTGTCAAATGCTTTCTGCAAGTCTAGGAATATGCAATCTGCCCAGCCCTCTCTTTCCTGTAAGATTTGGCTTACCTCATCATAAAATTCTAATAAGTTTGTTACTGTTGATCTACCTTCTCTGAAGCCATGTTGCCTCACTGACAAAAAGTTGAAAGATTCCAAGTGAAGAGAGATATGTTTCGTTAGTAGTTTCTCCATAACTTTGCAAACTATGCTGGTCAAGGAAACTGGTCTATAGTTCAGAGCCGTATCCCTCCTTCCCTTTTTGAAGATAGGTATCACATTTGCTTGTTTCCAGCATCTTGGAATCTCCCCTGACTCCAGTGACTTTTTAAATATGACACTTAGTGCCACTGATATTGATTTTGCACATTTTTTAAGCACATGAGGGGATATGTCATCAGGACCTGTAGCTTTATGAACATCTAAATCCATTAGCGCTTTGCATACCTCTGTGGCTGTAAGGTTGATGTTCTCTAATACTGGCCCTTGAGCTTCTATCTCTGCAATCTAGGGGGTGGGGTATTTTCTACTGTAAATACTGACTGAAACTCCTTGTTCAATTCTTTGCAGATCTCTTCATCCATCTCAGTGATGCTTCCATCCGCTCTCTTTAGCCTTAAAACCTGTTCTTTTACCTTCAGTTTTCCTCTGATAAAGCTGTGGAAAAGCTTGGGATATTCTTTAGCCTTCCTGGTGATGTCCCTCTCATAGTCTCTCTCTGCCTCTCTCCTTTTACTTAGGTAGTCATTTCTTGCTCTTTTGTAGGTTTGCCAGGCATTTATGTTTTTTCTCCTCCTATACCTTTTCCAGCATTTGTCTCCACTCCTTAGCTCTTTTACACCCATTATCGAACCATTTCTCTCTGGCATGAATTACACCTACTTTTGTGACAGGTATGCAGCAATCTACTATCTCCCCATATTTCTCACAAAAGATGTCATACATTTCTTGTACAGATTTGTTGTGAAATAAGGTTCTTCAGTCAATAACTGCAATAAGCTCATTCATTTTGATGTAATCTCCTTTCGGATAGTTCCTCCTCACGTCCTCGGTGCCTCTACTCTCAGACAGAATATCTTCAATGATATATTCCATCAACAACACACAGTGGTCACTCTTTCCAATTGGTGGTTCACACTCAATTTATTCAATATCCAACACATTATCTCTGAATACTAGATCAAGTAGTGATGGCTAATCCCCACCCCTGGCCCTCGTTGGTTCCATTACATGTTGGTGTAGGAAATTCCCTTGTACACAATCTAGGAATCTTGCCGCGGATGAGTCCTCACCACTGTGTGGGTCAAGATTTATCTAATCTATCTCTTTATGATTAAAATCTCCCATAATCAAAATCCTACATTTTTTCTCCCGTGCCATGTTAACAACTGAGTTTATGACTTCAATAGTACCTATATGACTTTCCTCATAAACTTCTAGCCTATTCTGGTTCCTTGGTGGGTTATATACAACAGTTATTATACTGCTCTCTGACCCAGTATTTATGCGAGCAACAAGAAATTCCTTGAACTCACTTTCTATAGCCAACTTTATTTCTTCAACTTGAATCCTTTCACTTATGAGCAGTGCTATCCCTCCACCAGTCCTCTCAGATCTTTCAACCCTTAATATTCTGAAGCCCTTAGGAAAAACTGTGACACTGTTTATGTCCTCACTCAACTTAGTCTCTGTAATTACTACTATATCTGCCTTACTGTTGTGAATCCTATATTTTAATTCTACTGCCTTACCAGCTAATCCATCAGCTTTTGTGTATAACAATCTTAATGAGGCCCCATCCCCTGATCTTCTGTCATTATCTTCTTTATCTCCCCTTTGTCTGGAAGAACTCTGAAATTAAAATTTTTCTTCTCTTCTTCATTTCTTTCCTCATTTAACCTTCTTGCCTCTTCCAACAAGTTTTTTATCTTTCCCATCAATTCCTGTGTTCTGTATCATCTAATGAACACTTCTTTGAATTCTTGAAGGTCTTTTAGACTTTTTTTTTCTCAACAATATTTCCCTACATGTTTCCCCTCTCTCAAAGGTTACTTTTGTTGGTCTCGGCTTTCCTTCCCTCGAATATTTACCTAGTTGGTGTATGTTTACAATATCCTCAGGACCACAAACTACTCCAAACCTTCTTATCAGGTCTACAACCTTAGCTTTATTTTCTTCAAGTCTCCTCTGCCATGTTGGCTCCTGGGATTCGCTTATGCCTGAGATTACCACTGTCTTCTCTTTATCAAGTGCCTGTTTGATGAGTGGGTTTGCCCTTTCCATCACAACGTCTTTCATTTTTTCGATTACTGTCTCTTTATGGTCAACTGTTTGTATGTTTTCCAGTGCCACCACCTTTACAGCCTCTTTTACTGCCACATTCCCCTTTAGTGCATCAGCAAAGGAAGTTTTCATGGCATCATTTTCCATATTCAGCTCCTGGAACTCTTTTCTAAACTGTTCAATGTTTTCCTTAATCTGGACGTTCCAAGCAGCAATCTCGTCTCTCTCAGAAGAGAGCAGTGAACTAACATCTAATTCCTTTAGGTTGTCATTCAGCTGTTTCTTTTTATCTTCTTGTTTAGAAATTCTAGTTTCTAGTTCACTCTTTTCCTGTCGTATGACGGAAATCGTGCTGAAGCCAGAATCTGAAACTTGTAACAAATCTTGAGGGGTAACGGTCGAGGGCACAGATATTTTATTACATGCCCTCACTTTTATTGAGTTTTGGGTGCAGGCCATGTTTTCCCTTGGGACCACCAAGATTTATGGCTAGACACCTGGAACTAACCTCCAGCGCCATGCACCCCCAAGAGGCCTAAAAGATAAGGGACCCTCGGTCCTCGAAAACACCACAAGTCGTGAAGAGAAACGTGAGAGGCTACAAGTCTAGGGTGAAATAGAATACTCTCCCAATTGTTTTTCTGCGGTACGGCCAATGTTTGTAGAAAGTGTCAAGGAGATATATGACCGGACCCATGGGACTTAGCATCTGGCATCGAGTACCTGAAGAGTATGGGAAAGGCCAAGAAGTTAGCCATTTCCTAAACCACAAGAAACACAAACATTTGACCCGTACGTATGTACATGCCCTGGAGAGATACCCAATAGCCACGCTCTGACCTGGAACTTTTCTTCCGTTCTATAGGCTTGTTGAAATAGCTCCTCCCCAAAATAGGAGGGACTCCACTTCAAACCCGGCGTTGATTTGCAGGACTGGATGTCACTTGAGTTCATTGGCAGGACTGGATGTCAAGCCACGCCCTGCCCTTGGGGTATTTCAAGAACCACCCAGGGCAGACACAGTTAGTTAGAACTTTGCCCGGGGCACGAATAGATCATAGATTGTGATAGTCATAGGGTGGGGGGCACTGAGGCGTCGAATGTGTTGTACTCTAGAATAAATTAAGATAAAGGAACCACTGCTTGTCCATTCTTACCTTGCACCCTTCTGGTACTAATATTAACGTAGTGAGAAGAAATCATCACGACAACTGGTGACATGTGGTGGAATAGTAATTAACTTTACGACAACTGGTGACAAGCGGTAGAATCACTACGACATTCCCCTTCCAGCTTCTTTATTCTTTTTTCTAGTTCCTTTCTCTCCTGCCCTTGAGCTTTATTTGCTTCCTCCAAAGATCTTATTTCTTATCTGAGTGTTTCATTCTCTTTCATTTCTCCATCCATATTCTGAATTTTATCATCAAGGCTTATAACCATTGCCTCTAAATCCTTGATTTTCTCTTTTAGTCTCCTAATAGCTACCCCTCCTCCCAACCCATGGGTGGGAGAGGTTTGGGACAAAGATGGTGGGAGAGGTTTGGGACAAAGATGGTGGGAGAGGTTTGGGACAGAGATGGCATCATTTTTGTGTTCTCCCTCTCACAGAATATAGAAAGAAGAAGAGAAAGAGAAAAAAAAGAAAATAACTTTTATTTATGCTTCACACAGAATTTTTATATCTCCATATAGGTGCTATTTAGTGACTCAATTTATCTCTTTTCTGGTAACACACATCTTAACTTAAAATTTGACTATGGTAATTTGAGGATAAAAAGAAAAAGAAAAAAAAATGCAACAGAACAAAAGTCAAACCTGAAGGAAAATTCGAATTTGTGTCTGAGGAGGCACCCACCTGTTTCTGCTATATATTCTTCCTAACTGATAAACTCACTTGCTAACCAAGATATGTTATCACAGGATTAGACTTTACATTTAACTCAATATATATACAAAATAAAAAAATAGTAAAAGGGAAAGCTAAAAGACAAGAAAAAAAAATTAAGAAACTAAGACAGCTGTACTACTTGGCAACTTAACTCAGTACTGTTGACAGGTGTATTTATGGTATTTATTTAATTATTCAATTATTTCGTGTTTAAAACTAGCTATCAAATTAATATAAATGGGAAGGATACTGATTTTAACAATATATGGAACCACAGGATCAGGTGAACGGCTTATAGCTCTCACCAATTTACACAAAAAATTAGGTAATGTGATCTGATGGCTTCACCTCTGGCAACTCTTATAAGTTTCCTTCAAGGCAGAGGAGGGCAGCTTCTTTCTCTCTCCCCTCACGAAAATGTTCTCAATTCTTTCCTTTAATATTTGGACAGTCTCGTCATACAACAAATATAAGTTATTTACTCACAATACTCTGCAGGATTTCTTATTTAGGAAAATTATGTATGATTAACTCACTGAAGTCTTAGTCACTCAAAAATAAAATTCAAGAGACAGAAAGTGAAAGTAAGGGCATAGGAAGGGCAGCATATGATTTCTTGGCAGATGTAAGGGTAGCCTTCAGGTACATGGAGAAGGAAATGTTCAGAAATATTTATGTAACCTATGAGAAGTCAAAGATTGAATATTCAGCAACCTTTTAAAATCCACACTTAAAAAAGCACATAGTTAAGTTGGAAGAAGTTCGAAGACATGCCATGAAACTGGTGACAGATATGCAATCTCAGTTATGAGGAAAGGCTGAGGGACTAAGACTTACCATCACTAGAAGGTAGAAGAATGAGGGGGAATATGGTGACGGTTTTCAAATTCCATCATGATTAAGACAGAGCGGATAGGGATAGATATATTGATATGGCTGGTACTAGAACTAGAGGTCAAGGTTTGAAGCTTGGTAAGCAAACTTCTTTGCAGAATGTAAGGAAGCATTTTTTCGTGTAAGAGTAGATGTTGATTAGAATTCGCTTAAGGAGGTAGTTTATGCTAACTCAATCCATAGTTTTAAGTACAATTATGATAAGTATCGCTAAATACAAAAATGGAATCGACCAGTAGACAGTGAGTTACGACCATGGGGCTCTTTCCCGTAACCACAATTAGTCAATCATTCACTCGCACACACACACATCCACATACATGCATACATACATACCTACATACATACATTCACTTGGAATCCTTCAGCTTTTTGTCAGTGAGGCAACATGGCTTCAGAGAAGGTAGATCAACAGTAACAAACTTATTAGAATTTTATGATGAGGTAAGCTGAATCTTACAGGAAAGAGAGGGTTGGGCAGATTGCATATTCCTAGACTTCCAGAAAGCGTTTGACGCTGTTCCACATGGGAGACTTATTAGGAAGCTGCAAGCAATGGCTAGAATAGGTGGAAATGTCTTGGAATGGATAAAAACTTACTTAGAAGGAAGGGAACAGAGGGTTAGAGTAAGACACTCAGTGTCTGAATGGAGAAAAGTTAGTAGTGGAGTTCCACAGGGTTCAGTTTTAGGGCCACTTTTGTTTCAGTTTTAGGGCCACTTTTGTTCCTTGTATATGCAAATGACCTACCAGAGTCTGTAAATTCATTCATGAATATGTTTGCAGATGATGCAAAGCTTGTGAAGAAAGTAGGAAACGAGAACAATGGTAAAAAACTTCAGGAAGATCTAAATAGACTGTATGAGTGTTCAGAAAAGTGGCTAATGAAATTCAATACTTCAAAATGTAAGGTGATGAGAATGGGTACAAGTGCAAGAAGGCCTAAGCTTGACTACTCGGTGGCTGGAGTACAACTTCAAGAGACAAAAAATGAGAGAGATCTAGGAGTAAACATAGTGGCAGATTTGTCTCCAGAAATACATATAAATGGCATAGTAAGGGCAGCATACACATTCTTATCAAATGTAATGGTATCCTTCAGGCACATGGACAAGGAAATGTTCAGAAATATTTATGTAACCTATGTGAGGCCAAAACTCGAATATGCAGCCCCCTTTTGGAATCCGCACTTGAAAAAGCACATAGCTAGGCTTGAAAAGTTCAAAGACATGCCACGAAACTGGTGCCAGAAATACGCAATCTCAGTTATGACGAGAGGCTGAGGGAATTAGACTTACCATCACTGGAAGCTAGAAGACTGAGGGGGGATATGGTGACAGTCTTGAAATTCTTTCATGGTTATGATAGAGTGGATAGGGATCGATATTTTTATATGGCTGGCTCTAGAACTAGAGGTCAGAGTTTGAAGCTTCGTAAGAAAACTTCTTTGCAGGATGTAAGGAAATACTTTTTCAGTGTAAGAGTAGTTGATAACTGGAATTCGCTAAGCGAGGAGGTAGTTAATGCTATCTCAATCCATAGTTTTAAGGACAGGTATGATAAGTGCTTTGTGGTGGCGAGCACAACATCAAAGATAGCCTCAAAGTACTCCCAGAGCGTCGTAAAAGGCGACTGAAAGTGGACGGGGCGGGGGGACTAGGAATCCCCCCCTTGTATCAACCTCCTGCGAGACGTCATAGAAGAAGGGGAGTAGAGGGGAGAATAACTTCTCCCCAAACTCTAGTTTTGGGGTGTCTAAATGTGCGTGGTTGTAGTACGATAGAGAGCAAAAGAGGTGAGATTGGATATATGTTTGGTAGGACGAGGATGGATGTATTGGCATTGTGTGAGACGAAGATGAAAGGAAAAGGAGAAGTGGCATTTGGTGATGTGATGGGTAGGGTGTCTGAGGTTGAAAGGGGGAGAGCGAGAGAAGGTGTGGCATTATTGCTGAGTGAATGGATGGTAAATAGGGTAGTAGAATGGAAAGAAGTGCCATCTAGGCTGATGTGGGTGAGGGCTAGGATAGGAAGGGAATGTTGGGCTTTTGTTAGTGCATATGGGTCAGGATGTGAGAGAAGTGAATATGAGCAGGATGAATTCTGGAATGAGTTAACTAGATGTGTGGATGGTCTGAGTAGAAGGAACTATGTAGTTGTGTTGGGTGACTTGAATGCCAGAGTTGGTGATGGAGAGATAGAAGGTGTTGTAGGAAAGTATGGGGTACCAGGTGGGAATGAGAGTGGCAAGAGACTGTTAGATATGTGTGTGGAGCAAGAGTTGGTGATAGGTAATAGTTTATTTAAGAAGTTAATAAATAAGTATACATGGATGAGAGTGGCAAATGGAAGAGTGAAAGAAAGAGCATTGATGGATTATGTGTTGGTAGCAAAGAGCATGGTTGGTAGAGTGAAAGATGTGCATGCATTAAGGGGTGTGGCTGCTGGGATGTCTGATCATTTTTTGGTTGAAGCAAAAGTTGTAGTAGCAAAAGAGTGGGGAAATAGTGTGGGGGGATGTAGAAGGGAAATAGTGAAGGAGGAAGAGTTGAAAAAGCCAGAGAAGAGACAGGAATATCAGGACGGGTTGAGAGTGGCATATGACAGGGTGAAAGAAAGAGAAGTTGGGGAGTTAGGTGAGGAATGGGGGTTGATGAAAGAATGTTTTGTGGGACATACAAGTGATGTGTGTGGAAAGAGGTTTGTTGGAGGTGGCATGAGGAGGGGCAGCGAGTGCTGGAATGAAGGGGTGAAAATGGTGGAAGAGAAAAAGAGGGCTTTTAAGGAATGGCTGCAGTGTAAAAGTAGGGAGAAGTACGAAAGATATAAGGAGAGAAAAGTGGAAACCAAGGGGAAGGTAGAGGAAGAGAAGAGGTTGGCAAATGTTAGGTGGGGACAGGATTTTAGTAAGTCATAGAGGAGAATAAAAAGAAGTTTTGGAAAGAATTGAAGAGAGAAAGGAAGGGTGGATCGAGGATGGAAGAGACAGTGAAAGATGTGAATGGACAGATGTTAAGAGGGAGCAATGCAAGGAAAAGATGGGCCGAATATTTTGAGTGCTTGCTGAATGTTGATGAAGATAGAGAGGCAGCTATAGTGGCAGTGGGGGGGGTTCAAGGGTCAGTAATGGGAGATGAAAATGAGAGAGATTACAAGAGAGGAGGTGAAAAGGGCATTGTATGAAGCGAAAGCAGGTAGAGCACCTGGAATGGATGGTAAGAGAGCAGAGATGTTGAAAGAAGGGGGTGTGACTGCATTGGAATGGTTAGTGAGAGTTTTTAATATATGCTTCATGTTGTCATTGGTGCCAGTGGAATGAGTGATTGCCTGTATAGTGCACCTATACAAAGATAAGGGAGATGTGTATGAATACAGTAATTTTATGGGTATACGTTTGTTGAGTGTGGTGGGAAAAGTGTATGGTAGGATACTGGTTCATAGGATTAGGGATAAGACAGAAAACAGAATATGTGATCGCGGAAGTGCAGAGTGGTTTTAGGAGAGGTAGAGGTTGTATAGATCAGATTTTTATAGTTAGGCAGTTATGTGAGAAATATTTAGCAAAGGGTAAGGATGTGTATTTTGCATTTTTGGATCTGGAGAAAGCATATGATAGAGAGTTGATAGAGAGGCTATTTGGAATGTTTTGAGATTATATGGAATTAATGGTAAATTGTTGCATGTAGTGAAGAGTTTGTATGAGGGCAGTAGAGCTTGTGTTAGGGTAGGTATTGAAGTGGATGAGTGGTTTCCAGTGAGTGTGGGTCTGAGACAGGGACATGTGATGTCACCATGGCTGTTCAACTTGTACATTGATGGAGTTGTAAGAGAGGTGACTGAGCGAGTGCGTGGTCAAGGCTTGAGAATGGTAGATGGGGATGGTAACGATTGGGAGCTGAATCAGTTGCTGTTTGCAGATGATACTGTGGTGGTGGCAGATTCAGAGGAAAAGCTGTGTCAGTTAGTGTCAGAATTTGGAATGGTGTGTGAGAGAAGGAAGGTGCGAGGTGTACAAGAAATGAGGATGGTGCTGGATTGAATGTTATGTTGAAAGGAGAGACACTTGAGGAAGTTAAGCAGTTTAAGTATTTAGGCTTGGTTATAGCTGCAAATGGTGGAGTGGAAGCAGATATGTGTCACAGAGTGAATGAAGGATGTAAAGTGTTGGGTGCATTGAAAGGAGTGATGAAGAATAGAGGGTTGGAAATGAATGTAAAGAAAGATTTGTATGAGAAATTGGTTGTGCTAACTGTGATGTATGGATCAGAGTTATGGGGTATGAAAGTAAGTGAGAGACGGAAACTAAATGTGTTTGAGATGAAATGCCTGAGGAGTATGATTGTTGTATCTCGACTGGATAAGGTTAGGAATGAAGTGGTGAGAGCAAGAATGGGTGTGAGTAGAGAAATTGCAGGCAGAGTAGATATGAATGTTCTGAGATGGTTTGGCCATGTGGAAAGGATGGATGATGAAAGGCTGCTGAAAAAGGTGATGAATGCGAGAGTTGATGGGAGAAATGCTAGAGGGAGGCCTAGGTTTGGATGGATGGATGGAGTAAGGAGAGCCCTGAATGATAGGTAGATGGATATGAGGGAAGAGAGCGAGCGTGCTAGGAATAGGAATGAGTGGCGAGCGATTGTGAAGCAGCTCTGATGGGCATCTGCTGTTACCACGGGGCTGCATCTTACAGAGGTAGCCCTGTGGTAGGGGCAGTAGGAGGAGTTGGCAGTTGTGAAGCGACACAGGTTGTGGAAGAGCCGGGAGGATGGGCTGTGGCACTCCAGCAGTGCCATCTGAACGGTCGCTAGCTCCCTCGTCATTGCCCATAGAGCAAAGTAATCCCCTTATTGTTTTCCTTTCTTGATGTCGGCTACCCCCCAGTTAAAGGGGGAAACAGCCAAGGTAGATAAATGATAAGTATTACTAAGTAGAAAATGGAACCGATCAGGAGACGGGTAGATACGAGCATTGGGCTCTTTCCCATAAACACAAAATTAGGTAATTACAATTAGGTAATTACACACACACACACGATGACATATCCCCTCATGTGCTTAAAAAATGCGCAAACTCAATATCATTGGCACTAAGTATCATATTTAAAAAGTCACTGGAGTCAGGGGAGATTCCAAGATGCTGGAAACAAGCAAATGTGACACCTATCTTCAAAAGGGGAAGGAGGGATACGGCTCTGAACTATAGACCAGTTTCCTTGACCAGCATAGTTTGCAAAGTTATGGAGAAACTACTAAGGAAACATATCTCTCTTCACTTGGAATGCTTCAACTTTTTGTCAGTGAGGCAACATGGCTTCAGAGAAGGTAGATCAACAGTAACAAACTTATTAGAATTCTATGATGAGGTAAGCCGAATCTTACAGGAAAGAGAGGGCTGGGCAGATTGCATATTCCTAGACTTCCAGAAAGTGTTTGACACTGTTCCACATGGGAGACTTATTAGGAAGCTGCAAGCAATGACTAGAATAGGTGGAAATGTTTTGGAATGGATAAAAACTTACTTAGAAGGAAGGGAACAGCGGGTTAGAGTAAGACACTCAGTGTCTGAATGGAGAAGAGTTAGTAGTGGAGCTCCACAGGGTTCAGTTTTAGGGTCACTTTTGTTCCTTGTATATGTAAATGACCTACCAGAGTCTGTAAATTCATTCATGAATATGTTTGCAGATGATGCAAAGATTGTGAAGAAAGTAAAAAACGAGAACAATGGTAGAGAACTTCAGGAGGATCTAAATAATCTGCATGAGTGGTCAGAAAAGTGGCTAATGAAATTCAATACTTCAAAATGTAAGGTAATGAGAATGGGTACAAGTGCAAGAAGGCCCAAGCTTGACTACTCGGTGGGAGTACAACTTCAAGAGACAGAAAATGAGAGAGATCTAGGAGTAAACATACTGTCAGATTTGTCTCCAGAAATACATATAAATGGCATAGTAAGGGCAGCATATGCATTCTTATCATATGTAAGGGTAGCCTTCAGGCACATGGACAAGGAAATGTTCAGAAATATTTATGTAACCTATGTGAGGCCAAAATTCGAATATGCAGCCCCCTTTTGGAATCCACACTTGAAAAAGCACATAGCTAAGCTTGAAAAAGTTCAAAGACATGTCACGAAACTGGTGCCAGAAATACGCAATCTCAGTTATGATGAGAGGCTGAGGGAATTAGACTTACTATCACTGGAAGCTAGAAGAGTGAGGGGGGATATGGTGACAGTCTTTAAATTCCTTCATGGTTATGATAGAGTGGATAGGGATCGATATTTTGATATGGCTGGCTCTAGAACTAGAGGTCATAGTTTGAAGCTTCGTAAGAAAACTTCTCTCTGCAGGATGTAAGGAAATACTTTTTCATGTAAGAGTAGTTGATAATTGGAATTGGCTAAGCGAGGAGGTAGTTAATGCTATCTCAATCCATAGTTTTAAGGACAGGTATGATAAGTATCACTAAGTATAAAATGGAACCGACGAGGAGACGGGATGATACGAGCTTTGGGCTCTTTCCCGTAAACACAATTAGGTAATCACAATTAGGTAACCACACACACACACACACACACACACACACACACACACACACACACACACACACACACACTATATATATATATATATATATATATATATATATATATATATATATATATATATATATATATATATATATATATATATATAAAGAGAGAGAGAGATTTATAAAAATAAAGAGGGCATATATAAAAAGGTTTTAGGGGCAATATGCTGATGTCACTAAGCGGCACCACCCTCTTCCCACCCTACCGACAAATGCTTAAAACCTCTGTCCGAGCAACCATTATCTTGTAGACTTTGTTTGGCTTCCATACGTTACCAATGACTCAAAAGTAATGTGTAAGAATAATGATTCAAAGAATGGAAAGATAGGTGATATAGGCAGATCTTTTAAAACCAAGAAGTTTCTGAATTACAATTTGAAGTCAAAATATTTCCCAATCAACCCAGCATCAAAAGCGACATTCCATACATATTTATGACAAAACCCAGTATATGTCAACTTTTCACACATGTTACGTAATCATACCATTCTGACCTCAACACAGGCTTGAGGACTTATGATGTTCTGTTGGAAGTGTAAGTCTGAGAGGTCAAGATGCTTCTTCTTCCTTTTTCGTCGTGTGTTTTGTTTGTTTTCAGCTTCATGATTCAAATTTACATACTGTGATTGTTGTGAAATTGATATGTAAAGAGAATATGAACAGTGGACTTAGCAGGAAGAAAGCAATTTTAATGTACATAGGTACATAATGTTTATATGACAATAAAAATGAGGAAAATAAAGTTTATTAAATGGTGCCAAAAATGAGAAGAATGAAAGAAAAATTTTATTTAATTATATAAAGTGCCCACAAAATCTATTTTGTCACTTATAATTTGTAAACATCATAATCAGAATATCACAGAGTAAGATTTACGAATATTTAAGAACCGTTGAATACAATGTGCTGAATGCAATACATATATAATAATGATTTTCTCTCTCGACCACAGAAAAAATTGAATGAAAAAAAGGGACAAATAATTGAAACAAGTATCTAACGAGGATTTTACCTCACAAAAAAAAAAAAAAAAAATGAAGTGGATTGGGAAAGTCTATGTATGCTACTTGCTGTTGTTGT
>JAXCGZ010002232.1:32500-50000 GCA_037179515.1 Halocaridina rubra
GGAGTACAACTTCAAGAGACAGAACATGAGAGCAAACAAACAAAACAAACAAAACAAAAACATTTATTTCCATTTTGTACAATGGTTATTCAACATTAATAGTAACTTATAAGTAGACATGTAATTAAACTAACAAATAAGAGGGTTAGACATATAGTTAAATTAAATGTAGCTTTCATAGAAAATAATAATGCTGTAATAAAAATGTTACAATAATGTTAATAATAAAGTAGTAAGTATGCCACTAGATACAGGATCGTTATTATCGGCATCATTTCCATATTTGTTTCCTTACAATGAGAATAATTAGTTCTTAATGAGCAGCAACTATTAGTCCAAAAGAAAACTATATAGTTTGCCTTTGAAAGCTGTGAAAGAGGATGCATTTTTAAGATGCTCTGGAATATTATTCCAGAGTGTTGGCCCTTTGATAGTGATCATCTTTGAACCTGCTTCTGTGTTTGTTCTGTGAATAAAGAGCTCACTGCTCTGTCTTGTGTTGGTTCCCCTTATATCCCTGACTGTTTTTAAATCAAATAGCCAGCTAGGATAATGATGGTCCAAAATTTTGAATACAAAAACATAAATAGCATAAGCGACCTTATTTTCTGCCCGCAGCCACCCAAGTTTATTGAGAGCTGGTGTGATGTGGTCATATTTTCTTATTCCTCCCAGGGCAACTCGAGCTGCAAAATTAATAAGCTTCTGTATTCTGTTTATCTGAGTCTTAGTGGTAGCTCCCCAAGCAGTTGTGCAGTAATTAATGTGACTTAGGGCTAGAGATTCAACAACAGTTATTCGAGTGGTAGTCTCAAAATTGTCTTTTATACGTGATAAGTACATTAATGTTCCTGTAACCTTTTTGCATACTTTATCTATGTGGGAATCAAACAACATGTGGTTATCAAAGTGAATTCCTAGGTTTTTGACTGTTTTGCTAGGTGATAATATTGTCGCAAAAATTAATTGTTGTGTTTTCTGGAATTTGTGCTATGTGGAACCTTGAACCAATAAATATGCACTGTTTTACTTTCGTTAATTAACAGTCCAATTTCTTGGAAATAGGTTTTAATTTTTGACAGAGTGTTTTCTGCTCTTAAAGTTAGCTCTGGGAGATTATTAATATCACCACTAAGGAGTAGTTGAGTGCCTGCTGGCTAGTACAGTGGTAACACGCTGGCTTCGCATTCACGAGGACGAAAGATCGGTTCCCGTCCAAGACCGAGAGTTTGAGCTGTTTACTGGCAGGAACTGCTGTGGGTGGACACCACAGTGGGGGGTTGGGGCTTGCCCTGGCTGACGAATACCCATTGTATTGAAATGGAATAAAGGTTATTATTATTATTATTATTATTATTATTATTATATTATTATTATTGTACGACTAGACAGTCAGAAATGAAAGAAGATAGATCATTTACGTAAATGGAGAAGAGGATAGGACCAAGTACTGATCCCTGTGGAACACCAAATGATACATTTTTTGGCACAGAGATAATGTTGTTAAGACGTATGGACTGTTTACGATTAGATAGATACTCGCTAAACCAGCTTGGATCAATATTTAAGTTAATACATTTACTTAAAAGAATTTCATGGTTTACACTGTCGAAGGCTTTTGATAAGTCTAATAATATGAGAAGAGATATTTTTTCATATCTATATTATTATATATACTATTCGTAACTTTAAGCAGTGCAGTTTCCGTCGAAAGTTTCGGTCTGAAACCATGCTGGTTAATAATTATTATGCTATTTGATTCTAAATATGACATAAGTTGGCATGCAACAATTTTTTCTAATATTTTAGAGAAAATGGGTAGGAGGGAAATGGGACGATAGTTTGTCACATCTTCTCTGTCCCCCTTTTTATGCAGAGGTATTACATGTGCTATTTTCCAAGAGTCAGGAAACTTTTTAGTAACAATGGAAGTGTTCATAATAGTTAGAATATAGGATGCAATCACGGGTAGAGCATCTTTGATGAACTGAAATGGTATACCATCTAAACCATAAGAGCCAGAGTTTCTTAGGCTCTTTATGGTAAGAATTAGGGTAGCACAATCGATAGGAATAATCTTGAAGTACTCTCTTGTGTTTTCATTGGAAGAATTGTCATTTAAGCAATTACTCATATTCACTGAGTTGATGTTTTCTTGAGTTTTTTCATATGTATTTTTGCCAACGTTAGCAAAATAGTTATTAAAGTTTTCTGCTTTGTCTTTCAACTCCGTAATATTTTCATAACTTTCTGAGGTACTCTTTTCATTTGGTATCATGCTTCTTATCACTTTCCATGTTGCTGCTGTATCATGTCTAGAGTCATTAAATTGTTTTTTGTAAAAGTCTTTTTTACTTACACTGATGAGAGATCTGACACGTTTCTTTTCTGTTTTATAACGTTCTCGGAGAGTCATATCATATCTATTCATTTTTAGCTCTTTTTGTATTTGATTTCTGATTTGCATTGCCTCTTTGATGTCATTAGTTAGCCAGGGGGCTGAGGGGCGGGTTATTTTTCTTGTTATAATGGGTGCACAACTATCTAAGCA
Source organism: Halocaridina rubra (assembly GCA_037179515.1). Taxonomy (NCBI): domain Eukaryota; kingdom Metazoa; phylum Arthropoda; class Malacostraca; order Decapoda; family Atyidae; genus Halocaridina; species Halocaridina rubra. The sequence continues at coordinate 35,052 of JAXCGZ010002232.1, forward strand.
TTCAAGGAAGACTTTTGTTAGAATCTCAACCTGCAAATCGACGTTATCTGTGTATTTAATTCTATTAAGTGCATTTGTGTTGTTGATTAATGTTTCACAAGATATAAGGGGAGTAATTTTTTAGACACCGGAATGTCTTGAGGAGAGGCTTCCTTTTCGGCTTGTTTATGTTTAGCATAGCAATGTTCAGCTCGTGGTCTGCAATTGGGCAGGGAACTACGTCCCAATAGAGTATACTTTCAACTTTATTTGTTATTATCAGATCTATAAGAGTCCTAGAATTGGGGGTTATGCGGGTCGGTTTTGTCACTATTTGTGTTAACTTCACAGTGTTGATCACCCTTTTCATTTTGTTATCTGCTGAGAGCAAGTCATCATTAAAATCACCAAGTATGTATATGGGTTTATGACGCACACAGATATTTCTGAATGTTTCTAGTAGATGATTGAATGAACTGGTAGGTGCTTTAGGGTGACGGTAAACACACCCTACAATGAAAGATGGAAGTTTCTGATACTGCACAGTGATCCATAAATCTTCGACCTCCTCAGTTTTTTCTAAATCTGTGGCTATTTCTGATGCACTAAGATAATTTCTAACATAAATACAAACCCCACCCCCTCGGCCATGGTCATTGCGAAATATTTTAAACTCTGGGGTATTCACATATCTATTTTCAGTTGTAGGAGGAAGCCAAGTTTCACTTACACAGAGGATGTCTATGTTGTAGTCTTTTGTTAGCATTATTATTTCCTCAAAATGAGCGAGCAGGGACTGAGCGTTCACATGTACTAATGTTACATTCTTACCATGTTTCATTGGGGTGGTATCCATAGTCATAGTTGTAGTTTCGACTGTGTGATTCTGCTGGGAATTCATCATTGTAGTGTGTTCTGGGGTTAGCCCATGGATCCTGGTGTCTGTACCTGCCGTTGGATGTGTAACGCTGGTTTGAGTACGTGCCGTGGTATGATCGGGCCTTCCCAAAGTTTGTATGCCTAGGTGAGTGTCTAGGGTTGTAAGAGCCATCACTCCAGGAGAAGTCTCTTGTGCGTGGACGGCGATAAGAGAGGTTTGTATCGTGTCTCTTTCTGTAGTCTCGCGTATAGGGGATTGTTTCATTAGCTCTTTGCTGTTTATTTTGGCAAGACTGTAGTTTGGGATATTTTGTAGAATACCCAGGTTGTGTCCATTGTTTGCCCCCACGAAATGGCTGGACACTTGTGCCTGTAGGCCATTGATTCAGTTTGTAAGGCACATATTCAAATCCTTTCGATATCGTTATTGCGAAGGAAACCCAGTTTGGTTTGCGAGAAAGCTCCTTAATCAAGACTTCTTCAGAAGGAATGCCTTGATTTGTCAATGTATTACGTATCTCTCTCTCAAAGGGGTTGCAAGGAATGCGAATATATATTTGAGCTGTAACCCTTGCACTTGCATTATTGGGCAACTGTGGCTGTGGGGGAGAGGGCTTTGATGGAATGTTTAGAATAGAGACTGCTGCTATTTTGTCTTTTCTGTTTTCTTCATTGTTTTGCAGCCTATTGCTGGGTTGGTTATTTGTGCTGGAAGATGTAATTTGGTTGTACTGGTTAGTGATAGTTGCTGTGTTGTTATGAGTAGTGGAGATTGACTCTATATCTTCTTCGCTGATTTGCAACTCTTTACCAGGTTGGTTGTTTGTGCTGGGAAGAATCTTGTTCTGGTTAGTGCCTGTTGTTGTATTGTTAGGAGTAGAGAGATCTAGGAGTAAACATACTGGCAGATTTGTCTCCAGAAATACATATAAATGGCATAGTAAGGGCAGCATATGCATTCTTATCAAATGTAAGGGTAGCCTTCAGGCACATGGACAAAGAAATGTACAGAAATATTTATGTAACCTATGTGAGGTCAAAATTCGAATATGCAGCCCCCTTTTGGAATCCGCACTTGAAAAAGCACATAGCTAAACTTGAAAAAGTTCAAAGACATGCCATGAAACTGGTGCCAGAAATACGCAATCTCAGTTATGATGAGAGGCTGAGGGAATTAGACTTACCATCACTGGAAGCTAGAAGAGTGACGGGGGATATGGTGACAGTCTTTAAATTCCTTCATGGTTATGATAGAGTGGATAGGGATCGATATTTTGATATGGCTGGCTCTAGAACTAGAGGTCACAGTTTGAAGCTTCGTAAGAAAACTTCTCTGCAGGATGTAAGGACATACTTTTTCAGTGTAAGAGTAGTTGATAATTGGAATTGGCTAAGCGAGGAGGTAGTTAATGCTATCTCAATCCATAGTTTTAAGGACAGGTATGATAAGTATCACTAAGTATAAAATGGAACCGATGAGGAGACGGGAAGATACGAGCTTTGGGCTCTTTCCCGTAAACACAATTAGGTAATCACAGGACAGGTATGATAAGTATCACTAAGTACAAAATGTAACCGATCAGGAGACGGGAAGATACGAACTTTGGGCTCTTTCCCGTAAGAACAATTAGTTAATCAGAACATGGGTTCAGAGAAGGTAGATCAACAGTAACAAACTTATTAGAATTCTATGATGAGGTAAGCCGAATCTTACAGGAAAGAGAGGGCTGGGCAGATTGCATATTCCTAGACTTCCAGAGAGCATTTGACACTGTCCCACACGGGAGACTTATTAAGAATCTGAAAGCAAAGGCTAGAATAGGTGAAAATGTCTTGGAATGGATAAAAAGTAACTAGAAGAAAGGAAACAGAGTGTTAGAGTAAGACACTCAGTGTATGAATGGAGAAGAATTAGTAGTGGAGTTCATGCGGGTTAAGTTTCATGGCCACTTTTGTTCCTTGTATATGTAAATGACCAACCAGAGTCTGTAAATTCATTCATGAATATTTTTGAAGATGATGCAAAGATTGCGAAGAAAGTAAGAAACGAGAACAAAGGTAGAGAACTTCAGAAAGAGGCTAATGAAATTCAATACTTCAAAATGTAAGGTAATGAGAATGGGTACAAGTGCAAGAAGGCTCAAGCTTGACTACTCGGTGGCTGGAGTACAACTTCAAGAGACAGGGAATGAGAGATATCTATGAGTAAATATACAGGCAGATTTGTCTCCAGAAATGCATATAAATAGCACAGTACGGGCAGCACATGCTTTCTTAGCAAATGTAGAGGTAGCCTTCAGGCACATGGACAAGGAAATGTTCAGAAATATTTATGTAACCTATGTGAGGCCAAAACTTAAATATGCAGCCCCCTTTTGGAATCCGCACTTGAAAAAGCATGTAGCTAAGCTTGAAAAAGTTCAAAGACAAGCCATGAAACTGGTGCCAGAAATACGCAACCGCAGTAATGATGAGAGGCTGAGGGGAATTAAACTTACCATCACTCGAAGCCAGAAGATTGTGAGTTGATAGGGTAACAGTGTTTTAATTCCTTCATGGCTATGATAGAGTGGATAGGGATCGATATTTCGATATGGCTGGCTCTAGAACTAGAGGTCATAGTTTGAAGCTTCGTAAGAAAACTTCTTTGCAGGATGTAAGGAAGTAGTTTTTTAGTGTAATAGTAGTTGATAATTGGAATTCGCTAAGCAAGGAGGTAGTTAATGTTAACTCAATCTATAGTTTTAAGGACAGGTATGATAAATATCACTAAGTACAATATGGAACTGATTAGGAGACGGGGAGATACGAGCATTGGGCTCTTTCCAGCAAGCACAATTACCTATTCACAATTACGTAATCACACACACTATCCGAAAGGAGATTACATCAAAATGAATGAGCTTTTTGCAGTTATTAACTGGAGGACTTTATTTAACAATAAATCTGTACAAGAAATGTACCAAATCTTTTATGAGGAATATGGGAAGAGTAGATTGCTGCATACCTGTCACCAAAATAGGAGTAATTCATACCAGAGAGAAAGGGTTCCATAATGAGTGTAAGACAGCCAAGGAGTGGAGAAACAAATGCTGAAAATGGAATAGCAGGAGAAAAAATATAAATGCCTGGCAGACCTATAAAAGAGCAAGAAATGATTACCTGAGTAAAAGAAGAGTGGAAGAGAGACTATAAAATGGATATCACCAGGAAGGCTAAAGAAAATACCAAACGTTTCCACAGCTTTATCAGAAGAAAACTGAAGGTAACTGAGACGGATGAAGAGATCTGAAGAGCATTGAACAAGGAGTTTCAGTCAGTATTTACAGTAGAAAATACCCTAACCCCTCAGATTGCAGAGACAGAAGCTCATGGGCCAGTATAAGACAAGATCATCTTTTCAGCCACAGAGGTATGCAAAGTGCTGATGGAGTTAGATGCCCACAGACCTACAGGTCCTGATGATATATCCTCTTATGTGCTTAAGAAATGAGCAAATTCAATATCAACGTCACTAAGTATCATATTTAAAAAGTCATAGGAGATAGGGGAGATTCAGAGATGCTGGAAACAAGCGATCGTAATACCTATCTTCAAAAAGAGGAGGGATAAGGCTCTAAACTTTAGACCTTTTTCCTTGGCCAGCATAGTTTGAAAAGTTATGGGGAAACTACTAAGGAAACATATCTCTCTTCACTTGAAATCCTTCAACTTTTTGTTAGTGAGACAACATGGCTTTAGAGAAAGTAGATCAACAGTAACAATCTTATTATAATTTTATGATGAGGTAAGCCGAATCTTAAAGGAAAGAGAGGGCTGGGCAGATTGCATATTCCTAGACTTCCAGAAAGCATTTGACAGTCCCACACGGGAGACTTATTAAGAAACTACAAGCAATGGCAAGAATTAGTGGAAATGTCTTTGAATGGATAAAAACATACTTAGAAGGAAGGGAACAGTGAGCTAAAGTAAGTCACTCAGTGTCTAAATGGAGAAGAGTTAGTAGTGGAATTCCACAGGGTTCATATTTAGGGCCACTTTTGTTCCTTGTATATGTGCATGACCTACCAGAGTCCATAAATTCATTCATGAGTATGAATGCAGATGATGCACAGATTGTGAAAAAAGCAAGACACGAGAATAATGGCACAGAACTGCAGGAAAATCTAAATAGTCTGCATGAGTGGTCAGAAAAGTGGCTAATGAAATGCAATACAGCACTTCAAAATGAAAGGTAATGAGAATGGGTATATGTGCAAGAAGGCCCAAGCTTGACTACTCGGTGGCAGGAGTACAACTTCAAGAGACAGAGAATGAGAGAGATCTAAGAGTAAACATACTAGCCAATTTGTTTCCAGAAATGCATATTAATGGCATAGTAAGGGCAGCATATGCTTTCTTGGCAAATGTAGGGGTAGCCTTCTGGCACATGGACAAGGAAATGTTCAAAAATATTTATGTAACCTACATGAGACCAAAGCTTAAATATGCAGCCCCCTTTTGGAATCCGCACTTGAAATAGCATATAGTTAAGCTTGAAAAAGTTCAAAGACATGCCACATTACTGGAGCAAGAAATACGTAATCTCAGTTATGATGAGAGGCTTAGGGAATTATACTTACCATTACTTGATGCTAGAAAAATGAGGGGGGATATAGTGACGGTTTTCAAATTCCTTCATGGTTATGACAGAGTGGATAGGGATCGACATTTTGATATGGCTGGCACTAGAACTAGAGGTTATAGTTTGAATTGGAATTCGCTAAGAGTGGATGTAGTAAATGCTAACTCAATCCATAGTTTTCAGGACAAGTATGATAAGCATCACTAAGGACAATGGGAAGTTACGAGCTTGGGGCTCTTTTTCGTAAGCAAAATTAGGTAATCTCTCTCTCTCTCTCTCTCTCTCTCTCTCTCTCTCTCTCTCTAGAGCTAAGCTTGAAAAAGTTCAAAGACATGCCACGAAACTGGTGCCAGAAATACGCAATCTCAGTTATGATGAGAGGCTGAGGGAATTAGACTTACCATCACTCGAAGCTAGAAGAGTGAGGGGGGATATGGTGACAGTCTTTAAATTCCTTCATGGTTATGATAAGAGTGGATAGGGATCGATATTTTGATATGGCTGGCTCTAGAACTAGAGGTCATAGTTTGAAGCTTCGTAAGAAAACTTCTTTGCAGATGTAAGGAAATACTTTTTCAGTGTAAGAGTAGTTGATAATTGGAATTGGCTAAGCGAGGAGGTAGTTAATGCTATCTCAATCCATAGTTTTAAGGACAGGTATGATAAGTATCACTAAGTATAAAATGGAACCGATGAGGAGACGGGAAGATACGAGCTTTGGGCTCTTTCCCGTAAACACAATTAGGTAATCACACACACACACACACACACACACACACACACACACACACACACACACACACACACACACACACACGTAAGGAAATACTTTTTTTAGTGTAAGAGTAGTTGATAATTGGAATTCGATAAGTAAGGTGGTAGTTAATGCAAACTCAATCCATAGTTTTAAGGACAATTATGATAAGCATCACTAAGTACAAAATTAAACCGACCAGGAGACGGTATGCTAGGGGCTTGGGGCTCTTCCCTGTAGACACAATTAAGTAATTACAAAAAGGTAATTACACACACATGCAAAGTATGGAGAAACTACTAAGGAAACACATCTCTCTTCGTTTTGAATCCTTCAATTTTTTGTCATTGAGACAACATGGCTTCAGAGAACATAGATCAGCAGTAAAAAACTTATTAGAATTTCATGATGAAGTAAGCCGAATCTTAAGGGAAAGAGAGGGCTGGGCAGATTGCATATTTCAAAACTTCCAGAAAGTATCTGACACAGTACCACATGGGAGACATTAAGAAGCTGCAAGCAATGGCTAGAATAGGTGGAATGTCTTGGAAAGGATAAAGACTTACTTAGAAGGAAGGGACCAGAGGGTTAGAGAAAGACACTCAATGTCTGAATGGAGAAGAGTTAGTAGTGGAATTCCACAGGGTTCAGTTTTAGGGCCACTTTTGCTCCTTGTATATGTAAATGACCTACCAGAGTCAGTAAATTTATTCATGAATATGTTAGCAAATGATGCAAAGATTATGAAGAAAGTTAGAAACGAGAACAATGCTATAGAACTTCAGGAAGATCTTAAGTCTCCATGAGTGGTCAGAAAAGTGGCTAATGAAATTCTATACTTCGAAATGTAAGGTAATGAGAATTGGTACAAGTGCAAGAAGGCCCAAGCTTGACTACTCAATGGCAGGAGCAAAACTTCATGAGACAGAGAATGAGAGAGATCTAGGAGTAAACATACTGGCAGATTTGTCTCCAGAAATGCATATAATTGGCATAGTAAGGACAGCATATGCTTTTTTAGTAAATGTAAGGGTAGCCCTCAGGCAAATGGACAAGGAATTTATCAGAAATATTTATGTAACCTATGTGAGGCCAAAGCTTGAATATGCAGCCCCCTTTTGGAATTCACACTTGAAAAAGCACGTAGTTAAGCTGGAAAAAGTTCAAATACATGCCACGAAACTGGTGCAAAAAATACGCAATCTCAGTTATGACGAAAGGCTGAAGGAATTAGACTTACCCTCATTCGAAGCTAGAAAAATGTGGGGCGGATATGGTGACGGTTTTTAAATTCTTTCATGGTTATGACAGAGTGGATAGAAATCGACATTTTGATATGGCTGGCAACAGAAGTAGAGGTCATAGTTTGAAGCTTCATAAGAAAACTTCTTTGCATAATGTAAGGAAGTATTTTTTAGTGTGAGTAGTTGATAATTGGAATTCATTAAGTAAGGAGGTAGTTTATGCTAACTCAATCCATAGTTTTTAAGGAAGAGTATGAGAAGTATCACCAAGTACAAAATGGAACCGACCAAGAGACGGGAAGTTACGGAAATTGCCTTCTTTCGATGAAGTTTGATTTTAGCGCTGCAACCACCTGAGCAAATGCGCTTTTTAAACTCAGACCATGGCGAGTCTCAAATGGATGACCTGATGAATCATAATCGCAAACGCTACTACCCCGGCTATGACAGCCATACATATTATATATATATATATATATATATATATATATATATATATATATATATATATATATATATATATATATATATATATATATATATATATATATATATATATATATATATATATATATATATATATATATATATATATATATATATATATATATATATATATATATATATATATATATTTATATATATATATATATATATATATATATATATATATATATATATATATATATATATATATATATATATATATATATATATATATATAATATTAAAAATTTAGTGTAGATTACAAAAAGAATATGAAAATATACGATGTATTGAAAGTGATAATCGGCACTTGATTGATAGGTGTGCTTATAAATCATCTCATATCATTTGACGGTCATCCGATGATAAGGATAAGGGGTTTAATAAAAGTGACACCCTCCACTGCAGGTGATATGATGTCAGTAACATGTAGACTAACTATAAATAATCATACATTCTCTTTTATTTATCTATTTTTTTTTTTGGCAAAATAAACTGGTTAAAGTATTGTTTCTAAGCATTCTTGATCTTGCCATTTTATGTCACTATTAATTAGGGTGGACACAAACAGGTTCGAGCTGGGGAGTACAATATATATATATATATATATATATATATATATATATATATATATATATATATATATATATATATATATATATATATATATATATATATATATATATATATATATATATATATATATATATATATATATATATATATATATATATATATATATATATATATTATGTAATACTCTGAGTGAAAGTAGGTACAGTATATACACACTTAAGCATGCGCATCCAAATACTCACACGCACAATGGAAAAAATAAAAAATAAAACTTTTGAAAAAAGCTAAAAGATGAAACAAGGGAAGAAATGAAGAAAAGAAAAATTTTTGTTTCAGTTTTTCAAACCAAAGGGGATATAAAGAAGATAATGCTACAAGATCAGGGGATGCAGCCTTATAAAGATTACTGAACACTAATGTTGATGGGGTAGTTAGTAAGGCAGTAGAATTAAAGGATAGGATTCACAACAGTAAGGCAGATATAGTAGCGGTTACAGAGACTATGTTAAGTCAGGACGTGAACAGTGTCACAGTTTTACTAAGGGCTTCAGAATATTAAGGGTTGAAAGATCTGAGAGGTCTGGTGCAGGGATAGCACTGCTCATATAGTGAAAGATTTTAAGTTGAGGAAATAAAATTTGCTATAGAAAGCGAGAAGGAATTTCTTGTTACTCGCATGTATACTGGGTCAGGGAGCAATGTAATAAGTGTTGGATATAATCCACCAAGGAATCAACATAGGCTAGAAGTTTATGAGAGTCATATAGGTACTGTAAGTCATAAACTCAGCTGTCAACATCACACGGGAGAGAAAGTGTAGGAATTTGATTATGGGAGATTTTAATACTAGAGATATAGATTTGATATACCTTGACCTCTACAGTGGGGAGGACTCATTAGTGGAGAGATTCCTTGAATGTGTACAAAGGAATTTCCTACACCAACATGTACTGGAACCAACGAGGGCCAGGGGTGGGGATGAGCCATCGCTGCTTGATCTAGTATTCATAGATAATGTGTTGGATATTGAAAAAACTGAATATGAACCACCAACTGGAAAAAGTGACCACTGTGGGTTGTTTTGGAGTATATCATCGCAGATGCTCTGCCAGAAAGTAGAGACAATGAGGACACAAGAAGGAACTATCCAAAAGGAAATTACATCAAAATTAATGAGATTTTTGCAGTTATTGAATGGAGGACCTTATTTAACAACAAATCTGTAAAAGAAATGTACAAAATCTTTTATGAGGAATATGGGAATATTGTCACTTGTTGCACCAAAAGAGGAGTTATTCATGCCAGAGAGATATAGTTCAATAATGAGTGTAAGAGAGCTAAGAAGTGGGGAGAAAAATGCAGGAAAAGGCATAGGAGGAGGAAAATTATAAATGCCTGGCAGACTTATGAAAGAGCAAGAAATGATTACCTAAGTAAAAGAAGAATGGTAGAGAGAGACTATGAAAGGGATATCATTAAGAAGGCTAAAAGAAAATCAATCTTTTCCACAGCTTTATCAGGGGAAAACTGAAGGTCAAAGAACAGGCTTTAAAGCTTAAGAGAGCAGATGGAAGCATCGCTGAGATGGATGAAGAGCTCTGCGAAGAATTGAACAAGGAGTTTCATTCAGTATTTACAGCAGAAAATACCACACCACCTCAGATTGCAGAGACAAGAGTTCATGGGCCAAAGTTAGAGAATATAATATAAACTTTTCACTCCCAGAGGGATGCAGAGTGTTGATGAAGTTAAATGCCCATAAAGCAACAGGTCCTGATGATATATCCCCTTAAGGCGAAAAGCACTATAACAATATCGGTGGTGCTGTGCATCATATTTGAAATATCGCTGGAATCTAGGAAGATTCCAAGATGCTGGAAACACGCAAACATGGTACCTGTCTTCAAAAAGGGAAGGAGGGATACAGCTCTAAACAAGAGGGCTGTTTCCTTGACCAGCATAGTTTGCAAAGTTATGAGAAACTACTATAAAAAAACACATCTCTCTTCACTCAGAAACTTTCAACTTTTTGTCAGTGAGACAACATGGCTTCACATAAGGGAGATCAACAATTACAAATTTATTAAAATTTTATGATGAGGTAAGCCGGATTTTCCATGAAAGACAGGACTGGGCAGATTGCATATATACCTGTATTTTCAGAAGGCAATTGATACGATCTCACAAGGGAGACTTATTAAGAAGGTGCAAGTAATGGCGAGAATATGTGGAAATGTCTTAGAATGGATAAAAACTAACTTAGAATGAAAGGAACAGAGAGTTAGACTAAGACACTCAGTGTCTGATAGGAGAAGGGTTAGCAGTGGGGTTCCACAGGATTCTGTTTTAGGGCCACTTTTGTTCCTTGTATACGTAAATGATCAAACAGAGACTGTAAATTCATTCTTGACTCTGTCTGCAGAAGATTCAAATATTGTGAAAAGGTAAGAGACCAGAGAACTTCAGGAAAACCTAAATACTCTACATGAGCGGTCAGTATAGTGGTTATGAAATTCAATACTTCAAAATGTAAGGTAATGAGACTGGGCACAAGTGCGAGAGGGCCAAATCTTGGATACTCAACAGCAGGAGTGGAACTTCCAAAGACAAAGAACGAGAGAGATCTAGGAGTAAATATAGTGGCCGATTTGTCTCTGGAAATGCATATAAATAGCATAGTAATGGCAGCATGTGCATTCTTAGCAAATGTAAGGGTAGCCTTCAGACACATGGACAAGGAAATGTTCAGAAATATTTATGTAACTTATGTGAGGGCAAAGCTTGAATATGTAGCTCCCTTTTGGAATTCAGACTTAAAAAAGCATATTAATAAGCTTGAAAAAGTTCAAGGGCATGCCAAGAAACTGGTGGCAGTAATAACCATTCTCAGTTATGAGGCGAGGCTGAGGGAATTAGGCTTACTGTCACTCGAAGCTAGGTTTTGATAGAGTGGATAGGGATCGATGTTTTGATATGGTTGGCTCTACATATAGAAGTCATAGTATGAAGCTTCATAGGAAAACGTCTTAGTAGTATGTAAGGAAGTACTTTTTTAGTGTAAGAGTAGCTGATGATTGGAATTCGCTAAGCGAAGAGGTAGTTAATGCTAACTCAATTCATTGTTTCAAGGACAAATATGATAAGTATCACAGAGCACAAAAATGGAACCAACAAGGAGACGGGGAGTAACAAGCACTGGGATCTTTCCCATCAGTACAAATAGATAATAATGCACGCGTGTGCACACAAAGACACACAAACGCACGCACACACACACACACACACACACACACACACACACACACACACACACACACAGCAGGATGTAAGGAAATACTTTTTCAGTGTAAAGAGTAGATGATAATTGGAATTTGCTAAGCGAGGAGGTAGTTAATGCTATCTCAATCCATAGTTTTAAGGACAGGTATGATAAGTATCACTAAGTATAAAATGGAACCGATGAGGAGACGGGAAGATACGAGCTTTGGGCTCTTTCCCGTAAACACAATTAGGTAATCACAATTAGGTAATCACACACACACACACACACCGCGTTCAGTGACACACGGAACTGCTCCTCTTAAATTTTAAATTGTTTCGAGTGACTAAGTGCTTAGTGGAAAACTTTACCATAATTTCCCTAAATCTGAAATCCAGCAGAGTATTGTGAGTACAAAACTTATATTTGTTGTATGACGAGACTGTCCAAAATATTAAAGGAAAAAAATTTGAGAACATTTTTCGTGAGGGGAGAGAGAAGCTGCCGTCCAGTTCTGCCTTGAAGGAAATTTAGAAGAGTTGCCAGAGGTGAAGCCATCACATCACATTACCTAATTTTTTGTGTAAACTGGGGAAAGCTCTTAAGCCGTTTACCTGATCCTGTGGTTCCATATATTGTTAAAATCAGCATCCTTCCCATTTATATTAACTTGTTAGTTAGTTTGATACACGAAAAATTGAATAAGTAAAAAAAACAAAAACAAAACAAATATCCACCTGTCAACAGTACTGAGTTAAGTTGCCAAGTAGTACAGTTGTCTTATTTTCTTCATTTTTTTTTTTTGCTTCTCTTTTAGCTTTCTCTTTTACTATTTTGTTTTTATTTTGTATATATATTGAGTTAAATGTAAAGTCTAATCTTGTGATAACATACCTTGGTTAGCAAGTGAGTTTATCAATTAGGAAGAATATATAGCAGAAACAGGTGGGTGCCACCTCAGACACAGGTTCAAATTTTTCCTTCAGGTTTGACTTTTGTTTTGTTGCATTTTTTTTCTTTTTCTTTTTATCCTTAAATTACCATGGTCAAGTTTTTAAGTTAAGATGTGTGTTACCAGAAAAGAGATAAACTGAGACACTAAATAGCACTTATATGGAGATATAAAAATTCGGTGTGAAGCTTAATTAAAAGTTTTTCTCTTTTTTTTTTTCCTCTTTCTCGTCTTCTTTCTATATTCTGTGAGAGGGAGAACATAAAAATGACGCCATCTCTGTCCCAAACCTCTCCCATCCATGGGTCGGTAGGAGGGGCAGCCATCAGGCGACTCAAACAGAAAATCAAGAATATAGAGGAAATGGTTATAAGCCTTGATGATAAAATTCGGAATATGGATGGAGAAATGAAAGAGAATGAAACACTCAGAGAGCAAATAAGATCTTTGGAGGAAGCAAATAAAGCACAAGGGCAGGAGAGAAAGGAACTAGAAAAAAGAATAAAGAAGCTAGAAGGGGAAAAGAGTCAACTAGAATCTCGTCTTCTGAGAGAGACGAGATTGCTGATTGGAATGTCCAGATTAAGGAAAACATTGAGCAGTTCAGAAAAGAGTTCCAGGAGCTGAATATGGAAAATGATGCCATGAATACTTCCTTTGCTGATGCACTAAAGGGGAATGTGGCAGTAAAAGAGGCTGTAAAGGTGGTGGCACTGGAAAACATACAAACAGTTGACTATAAAGAGACAGTAATCGAAAAAATGAAAGACGTTGTGATGGAAAGGGCAAACCCACTCATCAGACAGGCACTTGATAAGGAGAAGACAGTGGTAATCTCAGGCATAAGCGAGTCCCAGGAACCAACATGGCAGGGGAGACTTGAAGAAAATAAAGCTAGGGTTGTAGACCTGATAAGAAAGCTTGGAGTATTATGTGGTCCCGAGGATATTGTAAACATACACCAACTAGGTAAATATTCGAGGGAAGGAAAGCCGAGACCAACAAAAGTAACCTTTGAGAGAGGGGAAACATGTAGGGAAATATTGTTGAGAAAAAAAAGTCTAAAAGACCTTCAAGAATTCAAAGAAGTGTTCATTAGACAATACAGAACACAGGAAGAGATGGGAAAGATAAAAAACTTGTTGCAAGAGGCAAGAAGGTTAAATGATGAAAGAAATGAAAAAGAGAAGAAAAATTTTCATTACAGAGTTCTTCCAGACAAAGGGGAGATAAAGAAGATAATGACAGAAGATCAGGGGATGGGGCCTCATTAAGATTGTTATACACAAATGCTGATGGATTAGCTGGTAAGGCAGTAGAATTAAAAGATAGGATTCACAACAGTAAGGCAGATAGAGTAGCAATTACAGAGACTAAGTTGAGTGAGGACATAAACAGTGTCACAGTTTTTCCTAAGGGTTTCAGAATACTAAGGGTTGAAAGATCTGAGAGGACTGGTGGAGGGATAGCACTGCTCATAAGTGAAAGGATTCAAGTCGAAGAAATAAACTTGGCTATAGAAAGTGAGTTCAAGGAATTTCTTATTGCTCGCATAAATACTGGGTCAGAGAGCATTATAATAACTGTTGTATACAACCCACCAAGGAACCAAAATAGGCTTGAAGTTTATGAGGAAAGTCATATAGGTACTATTGAAGTCATAAACTCAGTTGTTAACATGGCACGGGAAAAAAAATGTAGGATTTTGATTATGGGAGACTTTAATCATAAAGAGATAGATTGGATAAATCTTGACCCGCACAGTGGTGAGGACTCATTCGGGGCAAGATTCCTAGATTGCGTACAAGGGAATTTCCTACACCAACGTGTAATGGAACCAACAAGGGCCAGGGGTGGGGATGAGCCATCACTACTTGATCTAGTGTTCACAGATAATGTGTTGGATATTGAAAAAATTGAGTATGAACCACCAATTGGAAAGAGTGACCACTGTGTTGTTGATGGAGTATATCATTGAAGATATTCTTCCTGAGAGTAGAGGCACTGAGGACATGAGGAGGAACTATCCGAAAGGAGATTACATCAAAATGAATGAGCTTTTTGCAGTTATTGACTGGAGAACCTTATTTTACAACAAATCTGTACAAGAAATGTATGACATCTTTTGTGAGAAATATGGGAAGATAGTAGATTGCTGCATACCTGTCACCAAAGTAGGTGTAATTCATGCCAGAG